>JAYKKI010000007.1:5000-105000 GCA_039881145.1 Druceiella hillmani | reverse complement strand
GATGACTTGGATTACACGTAAAACTTTTACTGAAAACCTGAAAATTAAAATTTAACGATCCTAATTTTAGTACAGCCAAGTCGGTTGCCAACATTCAAAGTTGATGCTTTTATGCAAGTGAAAAATATATTTTTTCACGTTTTTTTTATTACTTAATAATCTGATACTGTCAGCAGTGACTAATAAATTAAAAACTTTAGTTTATGAATTCAATGTAACATTGTTGTTTTTTTAGTTAATACATATTAAGTATTTACTCCTTTAATTGAAATAAAACTACATTCAGAAACATGAATTTGACAGAATTTAAAACAATGTTATGGAACAAGTAATATATATATATTTATATATATATATGTGTGTATATGTATTTCAACACACATTCAAAAAAGCGTACTCATTGCATACGTGTTTACATATCTATTTGCTATTATTTAATTAATGTATACATACATGCGGTTCTGTATTCAGACAACTGTTTCGAAATAGAGAAGAAAACTTTTTACACAAATGTTCTGTCCGACATGTCACTATGTTAATTGTGGAATTTATTTATGTACAATATTAAACTGATATATCTATGCATATTTATTTTTAAATATGCAAATAAAGAAAAGGTTTTCAAAATATTGTTATTTACGTGATATGCATAAAATATATGAATTTTTTAATTAAATAGAGGTACTAATTTGTGTACTTATATATGTATAAATTTTGTGGTAACTTTTCATATTTTATGATGAACGCTCTCATAATAAAAAGTTTCACTAGCATAAAATTACGATTTGACTATCGAAACTATTAATATTATCATAACTATTACTAAAAACGCTAAAATATGTCGTTGGCAGTACCAATATCCTAATATTCAACAAGTCAAGAGTTTTTTAATCTGCAATAAAGTTGAGTCGTAGTTCGTCTTAGTTTTTTTTTAGTCACAATTAAATGTAACTATATGATGTATTATTATTTCTGCTTTCTTTAAGTTCTTTACCACGACCTAGGTTTCGTTGTATTACCATATCTTTAGGTGGGCTATTAGCAAAGAATCAATTCTTGTTTAATCTTGTGAATAAAGTTTTAATAAATAGTTTTCTAATTTTAAGAACTATAAACTCTGCAAACCAGAAGTCTATCTAATCAAAATCTTCTATCTATCAAATATCCTCTGCGTCTCTTTGTAATCACTTTTAGTAGCAATCTCTGTGCAATAACTAAATTTGTCAAAACAGATTTTGTTAACTCAATCCAAGCTATTTTTTCGGAAATTATTTTATTGTTGTCTAATCTAGAAAGTTTTGTATAATTTTCAAAATATACATCAGTTTTCATAAATTTACCGTTATTTTTTTAATATATTCTTCCCACGTAACTATTAATTCAACACAATACCCAAGTATTTGATATAAATTACCTTTTTGGAATTTTGTTAATGGCATTTTAATATCACGTATTAAAAATACATGATATTGCAATGCCAGTATCAAAGTTATAAATATATATCAATGATTGCGAATTTAAAGGTTGTAGGCGAGCACCAATGGTAAAACTCATGTAGTTTGTTTTAAGGTTTAAACGATTATAATCAAGTCACGTTTTCATTTTTGGAATTTCCGTTTCAATCTTCGCCATTATTATGTCTCAGTGGCTTTCATGAATTGAGAGAACTCTGTTATCTATAAACGATATCATTTTACTAGCAATTTTAAATTCAAGAATCTCGTTGTCACAGATTTAAAAATAATGTAGGTCCAAACGTATTTCCTTATAAAAAATCATACGTAATCATTGTGTCTCGCTGATAATAATATTGACACAGACAGTAAAGACCAGTAATATTATTAGCTATTATTTACACAGACAGTAAAAACGAGTAATATTAGCAGCTATTATTATCTATTAGCTTTTACTTTCTTAAAACACAGACTATTACTTATGGCTCTCTACAAGGGAATCATCATCAAGGGAATTTAATCAACATCAGAATAATCATATTTATCACATACACTGTTATCATAAAGCTTCTTTAGAAGTAATCTTTGGGATGCTAAGTTAAACATTTTGGGAACCTACACACACACACACACACACACACACACACACAATTTTATATATATATATATATATATATATATATATATATATATATATATATATATTTATTTATATACACATATATAATTTACGTATGTATTTTTTAATAAATATTCCGATGTATATATTCGTATATACCGATTTAGATATAATTTTTGTATTTTATAGTGAACGTTCTGATGATAGTTTTCAGATGATAGTTTGTGTATTGAGAAAATTTAATGGAAATAATAAAGAAAGTATTAATTGAACTTATATGGTTTTCATTTTATATTAGTTATATCAAAGGAATGATGAAAGAAAATGTTCGAAAAAAATTGCATCTAATTTTATAAAATAATTCTGAACAAAAATACAAAGGAACAGACTAAGGAACACAAAAAAAAATTTGAACAATATTCATAAAATCTTATTACCAAGACAACTCTTTTTTGTAACTAGTTAAAAAAATAACTAACTTATAAAAAATTTATTTACTTAAGCTTAAACATAAAGATAAAATAGTTTTCAAACACAGGCAATAAGCTTTATATTATTAAATGAAATTTTGCAACATTTGGAAATTCTTTATCTGTCACATTCAATTTTGCTATTGGCTTTTAAACATAATGTAGCATAGTTACAGATTTTCGTATATTCTGTTAATTTATACAGTCATAATTAAAGTAATATTACAATGGAAATACAATTTTGCAAGTTAAAAAGTAGGACGTCATGTGAAGATTGCAAACAAATGGGAGGTTAATCTTTTTCCAGATAAAGAGTTATAATGGGGGAAGTTATAAAATTTTTCATTATATATATATATAAATATATATATATATATATATATATGTATATATATATATATATATATATATATCAGAGTTACATATCTGAATAAAATGGTTAATTTACGATTCGTCACTCGATTTATTATATCACCGAGATTATTCGACGTGCGGTACTTTGTTAAAGTTTCGGAGCCGGTTTTACTGTGAAAACTTGCCTTGTATGTAGCGGCAGTATAAATTATCCTCGCATGTAGCGAGAGACGGTTTGAGATAAAATTAGGTGATGTATGAGCTCATACAAGGTAGTCGTGGCTTACACATATGCGGAAAACCGTAGTTAAAACATATGCCGCAAATACGC
This sequence comes from Druceiella hillmani, assembly GCA_039881145.1. NCBI lineage: Eukaryota > Metazoa > Arthropoda > Insecta > Lepidoptera > Hepialidae > Druceiella > Druceiella hillmani. The sequence goes on along the minus strand of JAYKKI010000007.1, from coordinate 101,772 downwards.
AATCTTACTAAAATATTGAATAAGTATGGCTGCTGCTAATACTTGTGTTGTAAGAGAAAATAATGTATTTTGTAAAGTGATATGTAACAGTAGATTCAACGTTTATAAAGCAAAAATAACGTAATGCATATATCGTATTGAATTATATGGAACATGACGAAAAAGGCGTTTATTGGAAAGAAGTGTAAAAATATGAAAAAAACATCGAAAGGGCTGGTGAACGTGTTGTGGCACCTAATTTTATTAAACTTAAAAAGGTGTCGATGGCGAATAATGAGTTAAAGAAAATAATGCTAATATTTTTGAATATAATAATTGTTGTGACCAAGTAACGTCAGTACACTTGTAATAAAATAATATACTAATAGCAAGTCACCTGATTCCCATTTAGACGTATTGTTATATTGTAAATTTTAAAGCCCGATATTTTAAAGCCCGATATATTTTTACTTACATAATTTGGTATTGTTTTTAAAACCCGATATATTTTTAATTCTGAATGATTATAGTGTAGGTCTTTCATATCATCTTCATATAATCATATGATCTTGTTTTGGAATTAACAATACTGCTTATGGCTTGACAACACTTTCGAATACATGGTAAATACGAATACTTGTACTAGTCTAACTACTCTCAGCGGACAATGTTAGCATTTGTATGTGACAAAAGACAAACAACTTATCATCAAGTTCGACTCGCATATAACATTAATGTACAATCAATTTTATTTTTTCAAATTAAAAAATGTTTATCATGTTCCATTAATTTCGCATTTTGGCTTAAATATTTTTGTTTTAATTTAATACGGTCAAAACAAACCTAAATAGATAACGCAAGTAATTATTTTTAGAAGACAATTATAACAAAGTTAATTTTCGGCCAAAAATTGGAACTAGTGAAAAATGGAAGTTCAGTTGTTTTTATAAATTGTGAAATGATAGCCTGAAAAAGAATGAACATATACGTACAGGAAATAAAGGTGCGGGAGCTAATTCCGAAATTTGTAAATATCTTGATTTAAAATTAATAGTTTTTTTATTTTACTGACGTGTCAGAAATAAATATCAACATGAAAAAATTTAGAAGTATATTTTCAGAAATTTAATCAAATTATATTTTTGTCACTTTATTTGCTATCTGTTAATTTAAAACTGTCTGTATTTAATGAAACATTCTTACCTATTCACCGTAAATTTGGATGGAAGTTAATACTAATATAACAGTTTTGTTTTCTTGGATTTCTTAATAAGTTTGTAGAATAAATAATTTCAAAACTTTCGGGTAAATTTCCATTTTTGTCAGCTGCACTTTCAACCAACCTTTTTAGTTTGTAATTTATTTGTTGAAAGTCAAACCAATTAAGGAAATGAACTTTGTTAAGTTTACTGTTATTTGAATCATTCATTTTTTATTTAGTACCGATTTTCACAAAGTTTGAAATTGAATTTGTGAACTTTATTTAATGATAGCAAATTAAATAATGCAAAGTTATCCTCAAATTTATGAAATGATTTACAGGACAACAGCCGAAAACATTTTGACATTTTCTTTGGAACAGTAATTCTTATAAACAAGGAAACAGAGTGAAATAAAATATAAAGAAAACTAGCTTTCGCTTTTTATTGAAATTTTATTTTTCAAGGTGTGTTGTTGTATCTTGTGAGCATTTTTAAGAACTTGGTCGGCGGCATGACGTATTGTCTCTTAAAATTTATTTTGAATTCCTATATTGCCTTTGTCTTGAGGTACATAAGTTTTAGTGAAGCTGAAGATTGGTCAAAGTAAAGAATCTGATACTTAGATAGAAATTAAGTATACTTTTTATGATCTCGTGCATATACACCTATATCGCCTCTTAAATGAACCTATTTGAGACAGGCGGGCCGGCTCAGTTGGGCTGAATTAAATAAATAACAGGAGTTATTTGACAATTTAACCTAATTTTCTTATTAAATGAAGCTAAATAAACGATCGGAATGGCGTAGGAATGTGGTCTTGTTATATTTTAAAGGATTTCTTCTAAGCTACTCTAATGTTTTGAGTGTGTAACAAATACTGACCTGAGATCATAAACAGTAATTTTAACACATTTTATGTAAGCTTCACTTGTATATATGTATTTATTAAGGTAACGGAATCTTTGATTTAAATTTTTATCCATTTTCAGATGTCCGCATTATTTAAAATGTTTAACACGTATCATGATTCGACGACCATACAATAATTTTGATAATTAAAAATTCGGGTAATGAAATTGTCGTTTAAAACAGAATTAAAAAACACTCTTTTTTAGCAATTTAAACTAGAAATTAAAAAGTAATCTTTAAATACAAAGATTTCGATCAAGAGCAAAAGGTTGCAATTTGGACACAAACAAAAGTGTTTTTATAAGAATAAAGTGATTGACAAAAAAATAATTTATATATAAAACAAAGCGTGGAGTGTCAAAGAAATGTAAGTCGAGAGGACTTAAATTTACACAAATTATATTAAACACCTGACTACCAAAGCTTTTTTTAGTTTAAATATAATTTTACATTTATTGATAAATATGAATAATTTTGTTGCTATTCTATAAATAGGGCACATCAAAAATCTAATAAGTCTAAATTATTTCATGTTTCAGCTAGCAAACTTTCATGTCCTAACCCAATTTGTATGACATTCAAAATAATTCCGTAATTTTATTGTTTTTTCTGGAATGGTAAAAGAAGTTGTTGATAAAAATAACGTAACATTCAAAGATTCCAAGAATTCTGACTATAAGGGTTTTATTTTCAACTATTACGTACAGGATCCTAAAAGCCGACACATATATAATTTATATGTATGAAGAGTTATGTATTAATAGGAGTAAATAAAAACAACCATGAAAAGGAAATAAAATTGACTTTAAAACAGTTCATCAATTAGTCCAACGGAAATGCGTTTTTTAGCGTTTAGTAATTTTATATAGTGTTAAAAGAAATGTTTACAGGCGCTCTTACAAAACAAGTGTTAATAGAAAATATCTTATAACGTCGCACTCGATCATATTGAGCAAAACATAAGCTTGTAATATTGAAGTATATATTTGAATTATATTAATTAAAATTGTTTAAAATACATTCAAAATTTAATCTTAAAAAATTATTTTCATTTCCCTAGTCTAACTAATGATACGCTGATTATTCAACATTGAAATCTGATTTACTTTTCTTAAAAATGTATCAGTAGAACCTCATTCGTAAATTGGAATTAATATAAAAAAATCGAAGAATAACATTGTCTTCAGCTGTACTCATCTTTATCCAACTACACGAACAACTACGTAAATATATCACTCGGCCAACAAGTATATATTGCGGGCAATAACTCATCGTCGCCTTCTCGGCATACTCCCCATAATCTTAGCTGAGTGACAGTATCTTAGAGTCTTAGTAAAGATCAAATTACTTAAGCTAACATTAAATTTACTCAATGTATGCTTTGAAAAGTTTATAGCTAATGCAGTTTATATCTTAACTAAGGCTTAAATATATGAAGGAAATGGTTTTTCGGAGAGATTTAGGCACGAAATGTTTTTTTATGAACTTTGAGAGTCGCTGTTTAAGTTCATAGATTTACGAGCTCCTTTGTCAATATATGTATTTTTTTATAAAATTTAATTTTTGGTTTTTCTTTATATAGGTTAGTCTTTATCATATGATATTTAATTTCTAAGTGGTTAGAATTTTTAAATGTAGTTTTGCGCTTTATCGATTTCAATATTGGTTATATTATTTCCTACATTTTTTTTCAAACAAATGGTATCGGAGAGGTTTTAAAAGGTGATGGAGTGCTTCCTTAACAATAATAATATTTAATGTAACAATTATTGCCACGTTATTTCATGTAATTAACAGAGCGAAATAAAATACAGATAAAACTAGCTTACGCTTTTTACTGAAATTTTAATTTTCAAGGTGTGTTGTATCTTGTGAGCATTTTTAAGAACCTGGTCGGCGGCATGAAGTATTGTCTCTTAAAATTTATTTTGAATTCCTATATTGCCTTTGTCTTGAGGTACATAAGTTTTAGTGAAGCTGAGGATTGGTCAAAGTAAAGAATCTGATACTTAGATAGAAATTAAGTATACTTTTTATGATCTCGTGCATATACACCTATATTGCTTCTTAAATGAACCTATTTGACACAGGCGGGCCGGCCTAGTTGGGCTGAATTAAATAAATAAGAGGAGTTATTTGACAATTTAACATAATTTTCTTATTAAATAAAGCTAAATAAATGATCCTAGATCATAAACAGTAATTTTAACACACTTTATGTAAGCTTCACTTGTATATATGCATTTATTAAGGTAACTGAATCTTTGATTTAAATTTTTATCCATTTTCAGATGTCCGCATTATTGAAAATATATTTTTCTTCACAGTTTTTAAATACAATTGGTAAGAATAAGGTGGACATACTTTATAGTTTGAACTTTACTATATTTAAGTTATATTGTGATGTAGCATTAAAAAAGTGATTTAAGAAAAATGTATTTCTAAAATTCAGTGACTCTGTTCCATAAAACAGTCTAGAATTTTTTTTAGACTAAATTTTATTTTCAGACCATATTTTTTATTTTATTATTACAGATAATCAATTTTGTTAGATCAGAATGAACTGCGGGTACTAGAAATAACATGTACTTGAAACGGTTTTTTAACGAATTGCCAATTAAAAATACAAAATAATTGTGGAGAGAGCAATATTTTTTTAAAAATATCAGTGCTTTAGTATTATAAACAAAATTTTGAATTAAAAATATTAACATTCTTGGTAATAGAATCATGCCCACCGTTTGCTCGATAATCACTGCCGCTTAAATATTATACTCGTATATTAGCTATAAAATTTAATAACATGAACAATATCTCTCAGTCCCGTTTTAATAACTAATACACCTGGTAAGATTCTATGGTTCTATACTTGTATTGTAACAACAATTATGGTTCTTTATAATATTAAATTAATTAATTATATATTTACATATTCACGATTATTATTCGATCGGTACTTTTATGCTTATATAAACACGCAATGATTTTGTTTTATACATAAACTATGATAATACATGCATAAATTCTCTTGTCATTTTCGACGTATTGTGATGGTGATAGAGATCTCATTTTAAAAAAATAATACTTTGGCTTTGAAAACCATAATTATTTTGCAAGTAATTGGCAATATTACGTTACATGGCTTAGTTTCACAGACCAGAATAACTAGACAAATTTCAGTTCCAACAAACCAATCTCTTTAACTGTGTTTTATCTTTAAAAATCAATTGTTTTAGATAATATAAAGCTCAAGTTGACAAGATGAATTTCGTAAAGTATTGTTTTAGTTGAACAATACTTATATATAGAAACTTACTACATACTTAGAAACTTACAAACTTACTACATACTTTATATTGGAACAATTTAAAATGGATAAATATGTTGCATTCAAGTTATTCAAAACCATTCATTTGAACTTTTAGTTTTATTTTGGAAAAATAATTTCTGAAATATGAAAATAGTAAAGCATCATTTGCCTTCCAATAGAAATTTAATTGAATTTTTTAACAAAATTTAATTTTGTAAAAATTAAAATCACTGGAAAATTTATTTTAGAAATTTGAATTCATGGTATGACATTATTTAGGTATCTAGTTTAGATGACATATGCACCAGCATTACACGAGGAATATTAAATATAAAATTAATTACTGAGATTTATTAACAAATGTACTAAATATACAACAGAATGCATTTTTCCTTTTAAACAGTGTGTGAAAGTACTCTAAATGTCATGGTCATCCAGTTAAAATAAATGTTATAATGTTTTTTTCTGGATAAGTGATGAAAGACTTGTTTGTTGACGAAAACTTTAATATTTTAAATGTCATTTTTGTATTTTTCTTACATTATTTTTGTACTTTGTTGCATAACAAAAGTTCACCGATACTTGTTAACTTTTTAATCGCCATAATTCCGAAAGCAAGACGTTCTATTCTATGTAATCTATATTTTAATTTACTTAATTTAATTTACTCTCATTCTGATCGATTAAGAAATGTGGCTTCCCGAGCATCCACAAATATTCCTGGGCAAACATAAATATATAAACAAATTTTCAATATGTCATTAGATTTGTTTCAAGAGAGCTTGATCGATGAAGGTATGGCGAATACTCCCCGAAATTCAAAATTTACTTAATTGCATAGTACAACATAGTGTTTTATCGAGGAAGAAATTTAGTTTTTGTGTATTGGTTATGGCCAGTTCATTTATATATTCATTTATGCCTTACTTGCCTGACGATGGGTCATGTTTATTTCGTGCTAATTTTTATTCTGTTTACAAAAGTACTGTATCCACTTCTTGAGTCAGATCAAATATTGTATCACTTATAACAGATAACTAGAAAAAGGTTTAAGTTAATACTTGTAATGAATATGGTCAAAGTTATCGTATCACCGAACGTAATAACCGCGGAATACTTCTATTTTTGGGTCAGGATCGTTAAAAAGTAATAAAGAAATAGGATTAGTATCCTAAAAATGTCAAATTTATCATAATTGTAAATTAAGGGGTCAGATTGTCTAGTGATACTTGGAAGCCTAGATATGTTTAATTAATTTTGGTTTCAATAACCTTATGGTGTAAATATGAGCTATTGTTGAACACAATCGGCTCGGAGGACTTACACGTGAGATTTTCCTTCCACAGAATTTAAATGTCATCTCAAAAATTTAAATCCCTACGACTCTCCTTTAATGCAACCATCGTTTTTAAAATCCTTTATGCTTTAGTATCTGAGAAAAGAAATGAACAAAAGAAACAGATAAAACTAATATGATAGTTTAACAATATCCCATATATGTAGTTATCGGATCTTAAAAACATTCAACAAAAGAAATGAAATCACGTTAAAAATATTAGTGTTAAAAGAACTAATTTTCCCTTTAATAAGATAATCGTAAAAAGCAGTGCATTAAAAGTTCTTGTAGAGCTTTGCTACAAAATTGTGGGTGAGTAATTCAGAGCTTTGCAGGGTTATCAAATAAAACGTCTAAAAAAATTGCATTTGGTCGGGGTATATATATCTATTTCTTTAGCTTTAGATAAATATATGAAAGCATTAGAACTTTCTCTTCACGTAATTTTAGTCGTTAAGCGATAAATGTTTGAAAAGTATTCATCACGGCAACGCGAAATGTGGTTTACCGTGACAATTACTTTGCATAAAAACATAGTCATTTATACGTTCTAATTATAAATTTGTCACATTGTACATTTTTAAAGGATTGTATTTTCATTTATTTTTAAATTTATGTAAATTTATTTGTCTACACGTTAGCAATGTAACGATTTTGATAAAGACACATTGTCCAAAAAAACCAAAGACATTTTAAACCGAAAATCTCTTTCGTATTTTTTTATGACCTCCTTTTAAATAAAGTTTTAATCATATTTCACAGCATAAAAAATTGAGGTAATATGAAAATTAAAATTTAACGACTGAAACTTTTTACGGTCGAGCCGCTTCGAACTTTTGTTTAGTAATGATTGAATTATTATGCGATTTTTTCTTGCCTCTCAATGTAGTTGTTATTTTGATAGTTATTAATAAAGTCAAAATCTTCTCGTGTGGTTACTTCTTTTTTAAGTATATAATATTTCCAATTTAGTTTTTTGTCTGACTTTACTTCTTATTAATTTATTTCTCTAATTGAAATACCATAACTGTTTAAGGAGAATTAAAAATTTATTAACTCAAGTGTAGAGTTCGTATTTAATTTGTTTAGCAAAGTAAAGATTGAAATTTCAATTTGATTTTTAGATATGTATTTTTTTTCAATATGGTTTTTGTACGACTCAACTTTCTGCATTTTGCAGGTAACACTTTTATATACATGTCATTCCCATATCAGTTAACAACTTTTGCCTGCCACTTCGCTTAGATATGGAAAACGAGTTAAAGGATTTATTTTTACATTTTTTCTATCTCATTTTGGTTTGTTTCGTATTTTTTTATGCACTCATACATTTGTTGTTTTTTATTTTTGATATTATTTATTTATTTTGATATTATTTATTTATATCTTTTTCTATTCACTTAATTTAGAGTCTTATTATTTTATAGGAGCAAAATTCACTCTTTTTAAAAAAATGTCACATTAGACAATCCAGCAAATAGTTGCCCATGACAAAATCGCTCTGTTATCATACAGATTCCAATCATTCTAAAATTTTATCACTGGGATTTATTAATTTTAACAGCAAAAGATAGATCTATCTGGAACTGCAGACGTTTAAAAGTGTAAACGTATTTTCAATATGTCATGACATTTTGTGGGTAAATACAAAAAGTATATTGTTGAATAATGTGCGATTGAAACTGGTTTTTATTCAACTCGAACCTAAAGTATATATATATATATATATATATATATATATATATATATATATACATATATATATATATATATATATATATATATATAAATAAAGACAAACTTCTTGAATGAATAAAGAAAACTATTCTAAAAAAACTGTAACACGCGACAAATTTTTGTAAATAACATATATTTCTCCCGTACTGAAATTTTCCAAAATTATTTCAAAAGCCTTTGTTTATTTTTTTAAGAATAAAGTGTAAATATAAGCCTGTATAATGTTCATTTCAGAAATATTAAATTTAAAGTTTGGAGTTTTCCGTTTCAGCAAATTGACAAAATTTTAATCATTATAATTATTCAATCTAGACAGCCAGTTGAGGGAAGTAAATATTGAATTCAACATGTATGGAATAAAATTCAAGTTTTATCACCAATTGATTTGTCCGATACTATATAGAAATGTAAATTATTTTTACCATGCGGTCTGAAGCAAATTCATTTACTTCATATCTTTATGAAAAATCAGGACAATCTAAGCTTACAGAGTTACAAAAAAAAATACAGATATTCCACTTATTTAAATTACGCCTGAAAGAAAATATGAGGGGAGAATTTTCTTAGTTTTGATGACAAGAAAAATCCATGTAGTGATTTTAAAAGAAATACTGGTGTTAAAATAAATACGCTGTTATTAGTAGCGCCTGCTATATAGCCAATTATTATTTATTATTGATATTTAATTAGTCAAACATATACAATAATTACGTCGTAACATACATTTTTAAAATGTTTATTGAAATTTTCTTCATAAAACAGAAATATTTTAATCATACCGACTACTTAATACTTTCGTTAGAGTAGGTGCTAATAAATTTTTGATTCGTTAAATATTTTTGGCTAAGGCTATAAATATTACAAACATAATATTTGAACTTTTATATAAAATAAAATACAATTAATCGTTCCTTCCAAAGAAAATAAAGAAATCATTTTTTTGGTCGTATTTTAATATTCACACTAAAAATGATTTTAGTATTACTGTAACTTGTTATCAGGTTATGTTGATAATTCACCCCTGCCAGAATTGGTAACCTTACCTAACTGCAGTAATATGTTCGTGGCATTTCATCTCTCAGCTTTATGTGCAAAGTCATACGCTTATGATTGCTAACTGTGTGTACATTGATGTTGTTTACATAAAAACAACTGCAGAAAAGCGACAAGATTGTATTTCTATAACATGCCATCCCCTATTGAATTTTTTTTGTTATTTCCTGAAATGTACTAATTTTATAAATTATTCCAAGTTTTGACGTGAAAGAAATTGCACGTAAATAAAGAAATTCAACTATATAAGAATTTTGTTTTACTTAATATGAAATAAGTAAACAATTTTGAAATAAAATTGTCCGTACATTGAAACACGTTTTATTTTTAATTTTAGAAGCAAACAAATAGTGTTTTCGCAGTAATTTCACTAACAACAGTAATTTGTATTATCAATATACACACTTAGTAAAATAAAATGATATTTGTAATTCCATTAACAATCACAACAATAAATTGAAATTAAGGAAAATTACCAATTTTTCAAAAATAATTTTTAATTTAATTTAGTAGGATAAAATGACATTTGTAATTTCATTACCATTTGTAATTTCATTTAAAAACAATTAACTAGTGTAATCGATGAAATTAAAATCTTTTCTGCAGGGCCGATCATTTCTCAATGTCATAAGTTTTGAAAAAGGTTGATTTCTCTACGCCTCGCAAAGTTGACTTACGAAGAGATGTAAAAGAATTATATGCTTTCGATATGAGAAATATTAAACGCACAAAGAATAAAAACACAAGTCAAAATGGAAAACACCTACTTTTACACTTTCTTTGCTAAATTTCAATTTCAATTTTATTTGACAGCAGTGGAAAAGCGAAAATGACTTCTATTACTTTTAACTATTTAACGACGAAGTGAAAAATTATGATTTTATTTTATCCTAATTTAGTAATTATTATGAAGGCGTTATGCGTATGTATTTTTTCAAAATGTTTAAATGATGTTTTCACAGCTTAATGAACTCATTACTTTATCAATTATTAGAATTACATTAAATTTTATGGTTTGTGTATTTACACATAATTTGATATATGTAATATATTTTTAGATTATATATTATGTCTGGCACATCATTTGTTACTTCCACAAATACAACGGCATTTCGACCTTAAATTATCAAAAAATAATTATTAAATTTAAACGTTTTATTATTTTTATGTTTTAAATAATTAAAATCTTGGCTCAACTGCATATAAATAGGAAGTTAACAACTGATTCTATCCCATCTTTTTACTTTATTGTTTTTTAAGTACCTAACTTTAAATCTATTATAAAATATTAATAAATAAATTCCTTTATAAAATGCTTTTGTGATGATTTTCTTTTGTGATTACTGAGAAATATGTAAGTAAATTAAGGAAAAAAACTTATTTAAATTGCATGAAGAAAAATTTTATTGTTCGCATGTTAAATATCTATATTGTAAAGAATTTATTTTTTGGATTTTAGCATGCTTTAGAAAAATAAGTTCCATCAACTAGTAGTTGATGTCATTTTGATCAAAATAATTTGAAACAGGCTTTGTTGTTCGTTACCGACACTTACACCATTACTTTACGTAAATAAAACGTTATAATTTTGTTTGTATATCTGTCCACAACATAAACATGTTGTTGAGGGGAATTATAAAAAAAAACCGACATTTAGAACGATATATTTAAACATAAGATTTTACTACATTTCCACTTTAAAAGCAATGCTTTTTTATTCATTGCTGTGATAAGAATATATCACTATATTCTTATCACAGCAATGAATAATTCTTATCTTATTTAAATTAAAAATAAAATTTAATTACACACGAAAAAATATGCGTTATAAAATGAAATTGAGGAAAACTACCAATTTTTCAAAAATAATTTTTAACTTAATTTTTTGATTGTCGGACTGGTTAAATTTAATGAAAAAGTTTTGAAATTTGGAAGCAAAAAATACGCAAAAATTTTTGTGTTCTTATTTCAGCTTAAATTTATGATTCAATATAACGATCATTATAACTTCATACCTACTGATAGAATACAATGAAAATGTAAACAGGAAAACGTTTTCCTTTATTCTACTCCCTTGCTTCGGGTTGCGCTCCGATCATATTTAACGGCAAGAAAAAAGTGAAGATGACTTGGATTACTCGTGAAACTTTTACGGATTACGTGAAAATTAAAATTTAACGATCCTAAACTTTTTACAGTCGAGTCGTTTCAAATACTCGACACTGACACTTTTTTACAAGTGAATAAATTATTTTTGTTTGTTTTCTTTATTAGTTTAGAAATTGGTTCCTTCAGGAATAATTAATAAATTTGGAATATTAATTTGTCTACAAAAGATAAAGTTATTACATTGTGTAATTAATCTTTACTATCAATTTCCTTACTTAATAGCAATAAAACGACATCTGTAGAAATGGATTTGACAAAAGTCAGTATGGGACAACATTAAATATGGAATATATATACGTTAATGGAATAATAAATGTGTACCGTTTTATTTTTTATGAGCAAATTAAAAGGTTCTCATTAGATAGGTGTTTACCGATATATCTTTCATATATGTATATATTTCTTCTTTTATGCCATGTTTCGATTTTTGTGCCTTTATATACACGGAAATATATATAAAAAAAAATAAAATAAAATAAAAATATATACATATATATATATATATATATATATATATATATATATATATATATATATATATATATAAATATATATATCTATATATATATATATATAACTTTAATGAATGTATCGATTTAAATGTTACTTTGGTATTTATAGCGAATAGTAAAATATGAAATTTACATACGAATGTTAAAGAAGTTATAAATAATTTGTGTACGTTTTATCTTCACTGTACAAATAAATAGTAGGTTCTAATTATATACATATTTCCATGTGGGTAACATACGTTTGTATTTTTTATATAAGTATATGTACCGATGTACGTACGTATATAAATTTTGTCAACTTTCTTTCGATGGTTCTTGATAGCGGTATTGAGGAAATTTTGTGAAAAGCGAGAAAAATACTGTTGAATTGATAAATATACTCATATTTTACATTTTATAATAGTAAATAAGGAATTTATTTACTTATGTTATGAAGTAGAATTTGTATACATGTTTATTTTTTGTACATAAATAAACAGGAGTTTCGAATTATTAAGTTTGCTTACTACGTACGTCTCATATTTTTTCTTTAAATGGATATATGTACTGATTTGAATGTACTTTTTAATTTTATTTTATTTTGGCATAAAATTAATGATGTAGAAAAATAACAAAATTGTTTCGAAACAAAGGAGAAAGGGTTTTTTTGTATTTTAAAAAATTAAATGACATTTTTTATTCATGTCAAAAACTTGACTATCGGTTTAAAGAAAAACAAAATTTCCCGAGGCAGGTTTTAGTACTCTCAGTTAATATGTATCATTGATAAGTTAATGCGTTACACTTAAAACAAAATTACAACTGAAATTAAATTATGTGAGTTCCTCTATTTCTTAAGCGATCAACAACTTTGTAAGTAATGTAAAGGCTGAAACAATTTGGAAAGTGTTAAGAATATAAAATTGACCTTTGCAATTTAGGAAATTTTAAATTTTTAATTAAATCATTTAAACTTCTCATCCAAAAATACATGAAATAATAATATTTATATATATATATATATATATATATATATATATATAAACATAAATGTATACATATATTTATATATATCGTATGGCATTAGACAGAGCCAAATCTATATTGTATGGCATGTGAATATATATTTTTAAAAATTCGTATTCAAAATTATGAACGGAAGCCTTATGGGATTACTATGTCTGTCTGTCACCGTCGATTTTTCCAGAAACAGTACGACCGTGTAGTAGTTTGGAATCGTAATCTTCTTTATGAAAATATTAAAGAACGGTTAAAGAAGGGTACAAAAATATTCAATATTTTTTCGATTCGTTTTTCACGTCGAACACTATTTGGAAGGGCTTTTTATAAAGTATACGAAAATTATCTTTTCATTACTTTAAACTGAATATCCACCCCTTATTTACGAAGTCATTGAACCAAAAATTATAAAAAAAAAATTTGTTTCTTACTAGAAAATTACGGAAAAACTATAATGATTACACGAGATCTTAGAATTTTTGAAATATGCATTATGATTTACGCCTTTGAACGATGTAGCCAGCAATAAATTTACGACGTGAAGAATGCGTTACAGGAAGTAACAGAAAAAAAAGTGAATATCATAATTGCTACATCCCAGTAGCCGAAGTACACCGATATTATAAGAGTGCGTGTCAGTAGTATTACATTTTTCAAGAATTCATGTCATTCGAATTAATGCGTAACATTTTTGTTCAGAGTATTGCGCAATTAATTTTTACATTACTACTGAATAATTAAACGTAAGTTTTTCGTCTTGTCTTTATATAATTTTGCACATTAATTTAGCACATAACGCACTACTCTGAGTTAACTAAAAAAACAACCGACTTATCATCACGTTCGACTCGTATATAAACATTGAAAAAACATAATTTTTTTTGAATAGAAAATTTTATCTACGTTTAATTTGTAATTTGTTATTTTTTACTTAAATATATGTTATTTTTTACTTATATTTAAAAATTATATTTATGGTATTGTTAAAGCATTTTTATTAATTAAATTAAATTATAGATATTAGTGAAATACATTTTTTTATCTATCTTTATTCCTATTTGGGATAAATATACGGTTCCATAATAAAAGATATGGAACCGCATATTTGGGATATAAAGATAGAAAAAGAATTCTAAAACGTATTAATATCTCGGTTTAAAATTGTAAAATTAGGTATGTTTGTGAAACATATAGTAAATAAATATCGACACGAAGAAAAAATCAAAGAAATGAGAAACTAAATTCTTTTAGTTGGGTGAAAACCCGAAATAAGGTATTTTTAAATTTTACTTTAATAAATTTTGTCAAATATCTACTTTGTCTCTTTATTTATTATTTTTTAATTTGAAAACAGCATTCCACTACGTTTTATTTTGAAAAGTGCATTTAACGAATTTTTTCTAATATACTCCTCGTAAACTTAAATTAAATTTGATATGAAATATAACAATTTTTTATTCATTTGGTTGAATAAATTATTTGAAAGCCTTCAAAATCTATGTGTCGGCCACATTTTCCATCTTAGAAAGAATGACCCCATTGAAACTTCAGTGGCGCATTATTTCTTATCTTCAATGTACTTAAGAAATATCGTTGCATATTTTACATTAGATCAAAATTAATAACCTTACCTTTTCATTGGAGCTTGTTGTGGATATTGCCTCAGTTTTTCCTAACATTATTTATTCTTGAAAATAACACTGTGTATTTTAAATAATTGTATCAGATGTAATCGAATCTTGACAAAAAGGCGCTTGCCTAAAATATTAATTTTAAATTTAATAAAAAAATAGAAACTCTTTTATAGTATGATATTTCTCGAAATATACTATAAAACCTAACGTATTTATATCAGTAATTGAAAATCTATTAAAAATATAGTTATTTAATAATATTAGTAATAAGTAATGTAATAAAATTGGAGAAAAATCTTCAAATTATTTTTTTTTAAACGTTTCAATCAACCCACAAATCTCTTTTAATATGTGGCTTCATAACAACAAGTTTTTCAAAAGTCAATTTTCTTATTTGGGACATAAACCTGATTTCAACTTTATACATGTGACAGTATGTATTTATGTTAAATATTTCTCCTATATAACTTTTTAATTTAAGGCATTACCATTATGAAAAGGAAATTTGTTAACTTTATTGTTATTTGAGTTAGTGTCGATATTCGTAAGGGATAAAATTTAATTCTGGTGTTATTTATTTAATGACTGCAAATGCAAATACTTTGGAACTTTTAAGCAAATTTGCGGACCAAAATTCAAATTTTTTTTCCTTTTCTTTTCTTTTTACCTTTTCTGTTTGTCCCCACAAAATCTGCTTTTTTAATCTTAAAAATAAAAAAAATACACCCTAGTGTAAGAATAGTTTCCGCTCTTTGAACATATTTCATTTCTAGGGATATGTGATCGTATTTATGAATGTTTTCAGCAAAAATATATTTTGACAAATATATTTCGAATCACCATATAGCCTTTATCTTGAGGTTTCAATTCTTAGCTTCACAATAACTTATATAATATTATTGTGAAACTAAGAATTGATTGAAGTAAGGAATCTGATACTTTAGAAAATCAATGTATATCTCATCACATCAATATCCGCGCAAACATCGCTCCTTAAATGAATCTATTTGTTACTAGAGGGCACCGGCCAAATTTTAGTTGAGTTATTTGATGATTTAACCTGAATGTACTTATACAATGACGATAAATTAATAACATATGAAAACAATTCTAGTAAACTGCTTTAATATTTTCAATGAGTGAAAAACGTTGAGATTTTCGCCAGTAATTTTGAATTCCTAAAATTTAATTATTTCTTCATATATTCATTATTTTGCAGATTTGAATGAATTCGGAAAATTTGTTGCTTATTATGAAATTAGTTTTACTTAAAAAATCACATAAATTGTAATATGTTTCATCAGCGACTACCGTAAAGAAACGTACAGTAATAAAACCCTGGCAAGTACTACATCCCGTACTAAGAGAATTCCGCATGTATTTAGATACATATGTATAAAACTTCTTGCAAATATAAATTGTTATTTTTCGTAGTATAAATATATTGCTCACTATATCTTTTTCAAGCGTTAATATTTTATTTTTGGGTGCGTTATTTTATTGATGCGTTAACATTTTATTTTTGGCGGCAATAATATTTAATTTTTAGGAGCAAAATCATACTTATTATTGTTTTAACAATATATAGATGTGTAATATACTAAATCAGTATAAACACATCCCCGTATATTCATAAAAAAAAGTAGTTAATAAATTAAAGGGATATTAATTATAGGGTAAAAAATTAATGGTTTTTTCCCTGTAATTTGTGAAATCTGATCAGTCCGAATTATTTCACATTTTTCGGGTCACAAATTTCAAATACGTGAAGCAATAGTTTTTCATGCATATTTCTAGTCACATGTGAAAAGAAAACGACACAAATTAAAAAAAATAATTTAAAAATTTATAAATAAAACTTTTTCATGTCACATTTTACTTAAGCTTGTCGCTTTTAAATTACAACATCCCGTTTCCAACTCCACTTGAATAAAAATAGAAACGGTACTAACATATGTAAATAAAAATAAACATAAAACGGAATTAAGATAAATCTTGGAATGGTGGACTAATTAACTTAATGCGCGTTTTTTAGTATTTAATAATTGTCTACAAAATTGGAATAAATTATTAAAACAGCTCTCAAAATTTGTTAAAACTGTTCAAACGCCACGAGTTTTAATATCACTTAATTTTTATTCACAAGTAAATGAAACTACGTGATGTACGAGATCTTAGAATTCAGTATTTATTGTACTTTATTTAAATTCTGAAGCATGATATAGGTTTCTTTGCATAACATTCTTCAGGTGAGCAATTTGTAGAGATAGATGTTGTGTGTTGAAGATATTGTCATATAACGAAATCTGGTCGTGGTTGAGAATTTAAATAAAGTAGATATTTTCATTTAGCTTTCTTTAATTTCATTTAATATTCGATGCTTAACATATTCTGAGAATAAACTTAAATATTTATCGACAATATTTTATAACGTCCCGCTTGACGTTTTACGTCGAAACATGGGTTTTGTAGTAGGATTCTAATCTAATTAATAACTAACTAATTATTCAATATCAAAATCTTATTTAGATATCTTGAAAACATATGTTTAGCAGGTCACTCAATAATTGAAATTAACGTAAAAATGTAGAAGAATAGAGCCTACACGGTAATAAATATAACCAACTGTTTACTTTTAAATGTGTAATTAAATTTTCTTCAGATTTATTAACCTCTATCCAATTAAGCTAACAAATATATGTATACATGTACGTATATATATATATATATATATATATATATATATATATATGTGTGTATATATATATATATATATATATATATATATATATGCGCCAAGTAACTGAATAGTTAAATGCAACTTCCCCGAATCGATGGATAGTACGTGGCGATACAATTGCATAGCCACCACGTTCGCCGGACCTCAATCTTTTGGACTATTTTCTATGGCGATATTTCAAGGAAATTTCAAGGATATTTCAACGAATTTTTTTCATGCACAGTAACAAAAATGAGAAAAATCATATCTCTAAAACTATTAGGCCTAGGTTGATAAAACTTATCGTTTCGTATAATCAATAATCCCCTTTATTATCGACACCCCTGTATTATCGGTACCATCTCTATTATTATTATTATTTTTTTAAGAAATGGGTGAAATGAAGATAAATTTAAATTGGCCAAGTTTCCTTAATGTTGATTAAGGAAACTTGCTGGAGATTGGAATTCTTTTTAAATATGTCACTCGAAAATAATTGACTGTTTTACATGTTATTAATTACAAAAATACATTTTAAATCGATTACAAGATCATACCCACTGGTCACTCGCTGAAATATCTCTTACGGCTATAAAACTTGTAATTTTCATTAAATTTATTTAAGCTGGAAAATTCGTCGTCGCCGTGATATGTTGGATTGATCACAAGGCATACGGTTTTTGACGTTGCGGCACACTGCGGTAACCCGGTTCAATTCCCGACTGCTCGTCGTTGTAAGAGATGGCTTTCATAGCAATACGTCCGCCATGTATATATATATATATATATATATATATATATATATTTATTAGATACATTGAAGTAAGTAAATAAATAAGTAAAATTTAACGTAATTTAGATTTTTCTATGAATATAACTTCAAATGTTTATATGTTATTCACAGCCATATTTTAATATGTATGTAAATATTATTTTAATGGATAAGAAATTACGCAGTATTGAAGTGAATTTCGCTCTTATTTTACTTGTATGTATTATATTCTAAAAAAAATAAAGAAACATATTCATTGATGAAGTCCAAAAAAAATTGGAAAAACTTGTTTGTGACAGATATGCCTCTATCATAATTTTCCACCTTTCAAAAACTTTAATGGTTTTTGTTTTTGGTCCAGTTTACATAATTTTAGTGAGAAAATAACTTTAAAAAGTATACCAGCAGCCAAAGAAAATTTTACAAAATAACCATCTATTTAAGCCTTATTTTTTAGTCTAAACGTAAAAAAAAATAAACCCTCAAAGTATTAAATGTTACGTCGAAATGTATACTTACATAACATAAATTAAACTGATGGAAAATTTTAGTTATTTCAAAAACTATATTTATTGATTGCCATTTTGCTTTTAAAATTTCGCCACTTTGATGTTTTTTAAAGCGCTTGTTTCCTCACTTCTAAATAAATATTTTTATCAAAACCATCAAAGAAATTTCGTCCTACGGATAAAATTCAATTAGATAAACGTGTCATTTAGATAAAATACTTGAA
This sequence comes from Druceiella hillmani, assembly GCA_039881145.1. Lineage (NCBI taxonomy): Eukaryota > Metazoa > Arthropoda > Insecta > Lepidoptera > Hepialidae > Druceiella > Druceiella hillmani. Next base: position 82,708 of record JAYKKI010000007.1, on the reverse strand, counting down.
CAAACCTATTGCAACCCAACCCACATTAAACGACCGTGACTAAATTTTGCTTTAAAATTCAGTTTCAAATTTCTATTCGACCTCTCCATCTTGTTCAAACGACGTACGTTATCAGGTGAAACGTTTAATAGTTTCACAAGATGTCTACTGCCAGCTATCAAACCGCAACCTGATTAGCTTTGTTCCCCTACCTACGCATCAATGCGCCGCGCATTTCAAGTAGACAATTAAAATTCAACTCACACGTTTGGACACACCACATAATGCGATCCACTAACTAAAACGATTCTCCGAATCAATCGACGAATGTCGTATACGATATGTTTGTCCAGCCTTGAATACGTTTCGGTATCGTTTCCGTCTCAGTAATGAATCTAAAGACGAAACTGTAGCGGGTTACTTTTTAGCACGTATTTAGCGATATTCCTTTAAATAAAGCACTCTCATGTATCTACCATTTTTATATTTAATTAAATTAGTATTTTCAAGATATTAAACAAATGGTCTATATGTTTGTATATGGATTATATGTTTTTAATTTATTTCGCAAGATAAGCAAAGCAAAAAACCATGCACGAATGGAACTCGTAATACGAGGGTTCCTCACACATTTAGGCATTTATATACGTGTAATGGTACATAATATTCCGATTAAACCGTTTAAAAAATTCAAATTTTTAGACTATATATTGTCTACTGCGTTTTTACAGGCATATATTTAAAAATTATATTCATTAATGTGATATAACTACAAATTAATGATTGTTTGTCGGATTGTTTTCTTTACTTGTCTTGTAATACATTGCTTTTTGGCAAATTTCGCGATTCTAGGTCAACCGAAAGTATTCTGCATGTATTGATTTCTTTGCGGGTGTCAAAATATGCGGCACAAATGGCCATATTTTTAGGTTTCTTCTTTAAGGAACAGTAGACCGTAGTATTTGAAATTAATTTCAACTGGGGTGTATCGCCACTTTCCTGAGGAAAAAGGGTCTTGACAGACCTACAGACGGACGTCGAAGTGATCCTATAAGAGTACCTTTTCTCCTTTTGAGGTACGGAATCCTAAAAACAAAGTTTTTTAAATTTTTAATTTAATGTGATTACATATTGTTTTTAATTTACTGTTTGACTGCATACCTATTATGGTAACAAATGTATTAAACTACATAACGCTATTAAAAATTAATAAACATTAAAAATATTGAATATTTTGCTGAAATAATGTAGGTTTAATTGATTTTAATAAATGAGGTACCGTTAAATTTGACATTTTAGGCCGAGTAAAGAATGTCATATGATGTTAAAACAAAATGAAACTAGCCCCTGTAATATTCAATATAAAATGTGAAAAAGAAAGTGCGGTATCATCGCAACAAGCTCATTTAAAAGATTTTGAAGTATGCGTATATGGTATCTGCAAATATGCTTTCGGACCAAAATTTAGGTTTCAAAAATTATTTTAATAATTTTGACAGGGAGCACAACACCTCTACAGGGAGCACACATTGTTGCAAGTGAACGTATGTAAGCGCTCTATTAATATCAAAATTGTGTATACAAATCACAATTCTAAAAAAATATTATAATGTTACTCTGTTTATTTTAGTGATTTTGAGTTTTTTTTTGGTTTAATTTCTTTCATAAAATTACTATTGTTTCAGTCAGCTATTTAAGATGCGGGCTTTGATTCTACTTAAAAGGATTCTACTTTAGTGAATACGGATAGTCTATTGTATTAGTATGATAAAAGATAGACGTGGTTTTGTCAAAAAAATCTGAATATGAATTCTACGATAAAAAAACTACATAAGGAATGCAATTTCTTATGAAATTTGTTTATTTTATTTTAAACATAGGTAAAGCCATATATAATATAATGTTAAGAATTACGGGTCCTTATTAAATAGATAAATATAAAAACACAAAATTACAAATTGTGAAGAAAAGGCTGCGTAAAAAATGTGACAAAAAATTTAAAATCTTTACGTTTGATTTAAATCCATAATATTTTAATGTTGATTCGAATCTATGATATTATAATGTAATGTTAATTAAAGAAGATACGCGTTCAAAGTGCGATCGTATGCTTGAGCATTCGGATCACTCTGCTATCAGACAGGTGATTAAAATTTTCAATCACACGACGTATGAAAAAGAATCACATATCTTACCACCAATCAGATATATTTATAAAGGACTGAGAAGTATTCAAATTTAGAATAAACAAGTTAACGATAATTAATTCAAAGGAAGAAATTATTTGTATATACTTACAACAATACTCATCTGCGATAGATAGGCTGCTACGCTTTTATGTCGAAAAAATTTACTTGTTTACTCGTTAGCCGGCTCTATACTACAGAGTAAATCTGTTGTCAGAGATTTCGGAGTTTACTTTGATAACAATTTATATCCGTTCTTGTTAAAATTTTGTGATTCATAAATTTGCATAACTCATTTCTCGTTCCATTTTTGTGTGTTTATATTGTCCACCAATTAGAAGTATCCTCGAATATGGATCGGTTATTTGGTCTCCATACTACCAATCTCACACATAAATTAAAGGTTTCAAAAGAGATCTTAAAGTATTTTTTCCATAAATCTATTTACTTTCTCCTGATCGACGATATGGATCATAGAAGAGGTAACAAATTCGATTTGTCATCACTAAAACTACATAGAGAAAGAGCACTAATCTGTTGTATCTAAAAAAATCATACATTAGAATATTGGTTGTCTCACTCCCTCTCCTTTGACTTCTTACTAAAATTTAACACCTCCAAGTTTATAACAATAATATCTGGTCATTATAACCTAATAACTCAAAAATGCCGACTATATAACGATTTTGTTTCTGAAGATTTTTATTTGGACATTTTGGAGTTGAAACCATTTATATTTAAGAAGTCATCAAAAATTCAATATACATCATTTATAAATTAATTCCTAGTTAATATAGAGTACTTGCTTTGTATTCATAAAATAACATTATTTCTAATTTTAAATTAAAATTTCTGACTGATTAATAAATTATGTGTAAAATTCACTATCACAAGTAACTTTATAATTACATTATTTGTAACAATTCTTTACACCCACTACAAAATTTATAATTTAATTTCGTATTCTAATTTTTTTTTGTAAAATTAGGTATCTGTAACTTGTTCTGCGTGATCTCTTATATAAATTTAGAAGTTTACTTTCATGTACGTTGAGAAAGCAAATAATTTTGTAGAAAACTTTATAAACTTGCAATAACATTGGTAAGTAACAACGTTAAATCTCAGGTACTCTATTCTAAAATAAATTCTCTCAAGCGAATATAAAGGACATGCCTCTTGCACACTCGTTAGTATTTTTTGCGAACAATGTGCGACGTAAACTCCCATTCAATTTCTGCTCAAGTACTATTGAGCTCTGACTTATTTTTGAATCTTTTCTCTTTTGAAACGTAAGTGAACTTAAGTATGATGGTCATGAGTAAATAGTCCCACTGTCCATACAGCGGTCATACCACTGGTACCAAAGGTAGAAAATAACTTGGAAAAATCGGAATAATATTTTAATGGCCGGATGAATTAATATTAACAATTATCTACTTTTATAACCAATCCTGAAAAATGGATTAATATGAACTAAAGTAAACTATAATACTGTGCCTTTTTTATGTGAAAAACCATTTCACGTTACGAAAAAATATATTTTCCATCCCAAACTTTTCTACAATTTAAAAAGCATGAGAAAAAATTAATTACGTAATTTTCTTTTAAATCAACACATGTGTTAAATTCAAGAAAATAAAATAAGAATAAAATTATGACGAAGAGAAAAATTATGTCTCTTAATTATTCTTTCCCTACAAATATCAAGCTATAATATCAATTCGATAAAAAAAATTTAATTAATTTCTGCATCACTTAACTATTAAGACTAATAAACGCACGTTAAAAATGTTAGACAAGTGCAAGTTAAAAAATTTGTTTACGGCTTTAATTGAGAATAATAAAGAGAAATTAACTTTATAGTTGAAATCTCGTCCATACCCCTTATTGGCGTTTAAAAAAATAAGTAATATATAATGTTTAATATATTTAATATTATTAGTTTAGAAAAACAAACATGGTGGTAAAACGGAGTACGATTCCAAAGCCGTATACGATTACAAATGTTAATAAATACATTTGTATTCAATGGCTATTAGATTTGACAATCTTATTGTCGGTGTTTATGCAAATATAGTTCATGTCTTCATATTGTCAAGATAAACATTTACTTTGCATTGATTTTAAACAAAAAAGTATTTCAATGTGATCCGATTTTTTTCTACAAGGTATTCCGTATATATTTTTGCTTATTATAGTTTTCGTGACCTTATTCATGTATCAATTTATCCCTCTCTTCTATTCCTTTCGTTCTTTTGGACAGGCTCAAGATTAGGAATCAAATAATTTAATCGTTTTTTTCCCTCAAGATAACTTCCAAAAGATAAAATCAAATTAATATATCTGTTTTTGATAGATCCTCTTTGATATTTATATATTTGTCGACCGACATTTATATCTGATCCATTACTAAATAAAATCGTATCAAAAACGGGTCTGGATAATATTTAGTTTGGGAAAAAAATACAACATATTATCAGGCGAAAGAAAAAAAATGAAGCTTTAAGTGCTTATTTTTTAATAATTTAGTATAACACTAAAATGCAACATTGTGGCACTTACCGCCAAAAAATCGATAGTTTCAATAGGAGGATGCAGAAAATATGTACGGAATAAACGGAAAATGAATTAAAAGTGTTATAACACTATAGATAAGACCTACGTCTCAAAAGTAACAAATATAGATTAAAGGAGACAATACTAAACTAAGTTTACTTTGCTAAGGATTCGAAAATAGAAAACAGTTACATTCACAGCAGTATAAAAGGCATTTCACTAATAATACAACTTTGCTCATATGTGAAGATAGGGAATGGAAAAGACTTTAGATTCGAATCTTAAATTTGTATCATCACAAAAAAGGATAAATTTATTAAACTTTACACTTTATTTAAGTTTTATTTAAACTTAATTTTTTAATAAAATTTCTTCAAAAAATTACGTCCTTTCAGTTAAGACCCATCCATATATTATATTATCTTCAATTGATTTTCGTAATACTTTATTTTCATTGAAAATGTAGTAAAGGACGTTGATTTAAAGCTAATTTAAGTATTATATAAATTTTGTACGCAAAATTACTTGCGATTCATTACATTTGAATTTGATTTCTTACTGGCTTGTAAATTATAAAGCAATTAAAACTAATTAAAGAACAGATAAAATGATTTTAATAACTGAAAATATTTAAGAGTAATCTCCAACTTTTTCCAATAAAAAGGGTTTTGACAATAAAAATTAAGCTACTTGACAGTCGCCAGTATTCTTACTATGAACTAATTACAAATAAAAACTTGTCAAGCTTGAGTAAAACTAGCGCTACGAGTTTTCCTTTCATATCTCGGTACTTACATACACATTTGAGCTTATATGGCATTTTTGTTACAATATTTACAAAAATTAATTTTTCACAGGGTCAATATATGATGATGTATTATCTACTATAGTATTACAGACATAAAAATACACATAAAAATATTTCAAAAATTATAAGATCAAGGATAATCGCACATAATAATCTTGTAATTTTCAGTGATATTTTATCAATGTTGTTTTTTCATTATTTCGGGCAGTTTTGGAAATGACGGACAGGATCATTTGAAATAAGCAATTTGAAATTAAAAAAAAAATTTCTATATTCCTCATAAAAACTTTTTAAAATGATGTTCTACGCGATATACAAAATGAGAAAATAAATTTTAAACCTTTATTTATTTCCTCATTAATTATCAAACAAATATTTAAAGAAAAATTGGTGGTGTAAAATATGTGTGTTAACAAGCTATTTTAATATGACAAAGTCAACAATTTTATATAGCCTTATTTTTAAGAAAATTGGCTCTGAAAATAGAAACATGTAAATGTATTATATATTACATCTTTCGTAGGCGTTACATCTTTCGTATTACATATTTAAAAAATAATGACATCTAGATTAATCGCTTTAGTTTTCCTAGAAACTTTACGCGGACTTATAGAAATCAATATTTTTTCTTTGGTGGTGTAGTTTTGGAAATAAGGAGATATAAATTTTTGGATAGTTTTTAGCCGAAAACAATTATAAAGAAATATTTTGGTGAACTTTCTGATTTTTCCTTTCAAACCACACGATACTAAACATGGAATTTATAAAAAAATCGAGTCTTTAATTTGCCCTCCTTAAAATTTAAATATTTTTGAGTTTTAACTTCTTTTGTGAATGGAGTTAATACGTTTTATTACTGTAATAAATTGGAAATATTTACGCCAGGCGTTTTTAGGAAAAATGACTATGATGGACATAATGATAGACACGTGAGTGCCTGTCACTATGTCGATCACAGTCTAAGGGTTCCTTAGCTCTTAGTTGAGCTAAGGAATCCTAAAAGTCAAATAAAATCAATATGCACAAAAGTAATATCCCACAAATCGCCATATTTTCTACATCCAAATACGGAGATATATGTAATATATTCCCAAAGCTAAGTCTTGGTGACATGATATCATTAAAAACTACTAATAGAAATTACTGTAACCAGGCATTATCAGGAATTTTCCCAGCAAGTTTGGAAGGAACAAAATTATTTTTCAAAATTTTGATATCACTATGAACTATAATAAGAAATGTAATTTTACAAAACTCGTGTGTCTGTGTATAAAATGAGATATTTGTACTATTTGAAAACGATCTTTCAAAGCGTAATCTTGATTGAAAACGAATGTCGGTCATTGGTCATTGTGAATGTTTCTTCGATCAAATATTATATCTCAGAAAAAATAAAGTCATCTCTGTACGTCGCAGTAATATATAATGTTATATAGTACTAAAGATCTATAGACACTTTCGTAACCTAGAAATGCCATAAAGTATTACACTTTGTGGGATATAAAAAATAGTGAATAAACCCCAGCACCGACACTCACTGCAGGTACAGCCATACGGAGAGAAGTTACGGTCCGACCTAAACACACACGCCGGGCCTATCGCCAAATTTGTCGCTGTTTACATCAAATATTTGATTTGGGCCACGAAATTCCAATGGGGCATTCATAAACTTTCATATTAACGGGCGCTATCCCGGCCTCCACGCTTTATCGTCGAGTTTTTCAGCGAATATATACGATGATATTCCGTCAATAGGGCGTTGGAAATTTTTCGTGTGGAAATTTTTTACAGACTCGTGAACGTTTATTACAATAAAATGGAATAAAAACCATTTTATTGACATAAGCCGCATACGTTGTTCAAATTTGAGTAGTTTCCATAAAAAAGTTGAGTTATTTTTCACTTTTCATTAAATCTATGAAGATTCAATAAAAGAATTAAACGATACGCTCCAATTAACTATTATGAAAAGTATTATATGAAAATTTATATAATTTTACTGACAGTATTATTGCGGCTACAATTTTTAATGCGCACCTATTGTGATTTTTTTAATTCGCTGAATCTTCATTGTTATTTGTCGATTGTGTCCATAAATATTATAATTTTCCTTCCTTTGTTTTTGATGTTAACACGTATTGCGATCATTGTTTTACTATAAGGTTTTTGACTTCAGAATTACATACTAGACAACGTAGTTTTTGGTTAGATCACAATTTCGTTTTACATATATCAATTTCGTATAAATATGATATGTTAGTCAAATTAAATATTAAACCCCTGTCTTCATCAATTTTCTTGTCATGCATAAACCATATACCTAAGTTGTTTTGGAAGTCATTTCAAAATTTTTTGACTTATATTAGAAGATAGTAAGCCTTATTCTCTTATTGATAATTTGTTAGAATATGGAATACAATATTATAAAATGTAAATAATTTATGCAATAACTTTTTCATGTTTTCAACAGAATATATTTCAAGTTATATATGCATACAGAGTATGCATATATAACTTGAAAAGCTGTTTTTATACTTATTATTACAATACAACATGCCGTGAACAACAAACTGTAACCAAACGATTTCTTATTATTGTTTTTATGATTAAAATAAGATTTTTTTGTGAAATGTCACATAATAATCATTGCAATTCCTATCGCAGCTCAAAGCTAGCATTTGGTCGCAAATGAGTTTCTACGTACGTAGCATTAAAAAGATGATAAAAATGAACGAAATATTATTGAATTCTCGTAACATTTTAAGCAAATGGTCTGACCGATTTTGATGATGCAGAACAATAACTCAACTTATATTTTGTATAAAAAATAATTTCATTGAAGCGCGTAATAATTAAATTTAGTTTTTAAATACTATAAAATATCAACTTCAAATATTGTAATTACAAAACATACGCTGATTTCTTTTTTCACTAAACTCAAAAAGACCGAAAAAATTGAGTAACATTCCTCAAAAAAAAGTTGGTACAATAGATTGAATACACACATCTTATGAGAGAGATATTAGATTTAATTTTGTTTCCTTATTTCATATAACATATAACTACACTAAAATAAGTGATACAGACGAAACTTAACTATTATATTAAATCCGTTCTGACTAATGAAATTTACATCTGACGAACTAAAAGGTTATTAAAACTTTCTGACTATTGGCTAGTTAGTCATTATAAAATGCAAATGAATTTTTTTCTGATTTAACTGAAATAAAAAGTTTTTAGTAAACGGTTGTAAGATAAGATTTTAAATAGTAAAAAAAATAATAGACAGCGGAGAGAATTGACAAAACAAAGAGCGAAGAAAACCGCTGAGTACAAAAAATAAAATTTTTGTAAAAAATTGCTTTGGAAATTTAGACTTCATGACAAATTATTTTGAAAATCAATGGGCTATTCTATTGGGGACTTCTATTGGGTCATTAAACATTTAATAAAATAATATTAACAACAATCGGTTAAGAATTTTGACTTTTTGCGTGTCCTAATACGTACATTTCTATAAACTGCCGGACTGAAGCACACGTGACGTTTCAAAGTGACATTTCATTTACTATAATAATTTGATACAAAAAAATAAACATTACTCCGAAATAAAATACCCGAATTATAATTACTCATAATATCAAAACTCGAAGCTAGCGCGTTTAGGCGACTAGGTAAAATAAAGTTAACACTTGCGAAGTTCGCATACAGATTCTTTTTGACTGCTTTTATATTTCCGTATTTCGAAAGGAAAAAAAAACGGAACTTTTGTAGGATCACTTCCGGACAGTTCGTTTTCATAGGAATTTTTCTTCAAAACAGTTTGACGTAGAAATTTAAAAAGTCGGCATAGTTACAAAGCATGTTGACCGCAGGAAGTAATAGACATTTTTTTCTTTATATACATATGTATATATATATATATATATATATATATATATATATATATATATACAATTGATCAAAAGAGAAAGTTTTAACAATTACTAAGCTTGAAATATAGCTAGAGTTGTATATTAATTAGTTATACAGGTATTATTGCAAAATGTCTACATAAAATAAATATATCATCACCACAAGTGCTTCAGCCAAAATTGCGACTATCAAAATTGTATTAGGTTATGAATAGGAACGAGACAATTTATAGCAATTATATTTGTAGCTATAAATATTTACATGTTCCTAAGAATATATGGCTAAGTAAGTGATTCTTAAGTAAGTATGGTAAGTCATTTATAATTAAAACTGACTGACTGAATGACTTTATTTTTTCTGACATAAAAAATTAAATTAATTTTATCACCTGTGTTTCCTTAATTCCCAGACCATTATTATGTAGATAATAAGTAACTTCAAAATTTTCCAGCATAAGTAATATGTGATGGGATTCTGGTAATGTTCTGGAATTGGAACCCTCGGCCCACGAGTTCTATTTGTATTGGGCAGTTATTTTTTCATATATTATGATATTTTATGATTATTGCGTCTCTAAGAAATGGTTATTAAAATTGTTTGGAAAGTTTAGTCTACACACTAAGCCTTATCTTTCAAACTTATATGCTCCAATTTTAAGTAAGATTACTAATTAATTCTAAATCAGAAAACAACATATCCTGTATAAGTATGAAAAATTAAAATAGAGAAGACAAAAAATTCTCAAAGGTATTTATTGTCTTATTTTCGAACCCTCCTTACAAAAAATATAATGCTGCTATTATAAACTTAATGGTACAATCAGAATCGTTTATTAGCATTGTATTTATTAAAATTTTGATATAATTTTAGGTTTGAAAATCTTGCTTAATAATTTCGATACTATGGGATTAGTATGTAAGTTATACGTGCAGTTTGTATGAAAAAAATCAATAAATATATCAATTATAACTTAAAAATTTATCTCGTGCTAGTAAAAGTATTGAATGGAGGAAGAAATATTATAATTTGTTAAAATTAAACAGGTCAGCCTTTAGTGTAAAAAAATTTTGGGTCGCAAATACCATATAATTGATGTAAAAAAATGAGACCAATAGCAAATAAATCTCAGTATAAAGTTAAAAATGAAACCGGAAAAAAACAGTAAATTAGGCGATTTTATTATGCAAACGATGATGTAATAAAAGCTAGAAAATAATAATGGGTCAGTAACCTGTGGCTTTAATCAGACTAAAATAAAATGGTGGGCGCATTTATTAGAAAGCCATATCGAGTCAAATTTATTAAATACGGCTCCATAATATTTTGCGCATTCAACTTATTTCTTAACACATGTCACAAACGAGTCATATAATGTAACAGTATAAACTATAATAGAATGATTTCTAAGCTCCAAAAGAAGAAAGTTTTCCTCTGAAAAGCCAACAAAAAGAATTTTTTTTCATTATTAGCTCCAGATTGGTAATTCATATCTTTCATCTTTTAGTACATCGTTATTTGTTCAATAAAACTGTTTACTTTGAAAATATTTTCTTTCTAATTTAGATTCCATAATTTTAATATATAAATTTAAATTAAAGAAAAAAATTATCATAGATTTGAAGCGGCTGAAAATATGGATATAATTTGTTAGGTCATAAGTTTATTAAACCTATTATAAAATAGGTTTCGATTAAAATTTCTGAAGAAAAGTAGTTTTTTGCTTCCAGGAAGATATCAAAAAACTTGCTTCAATTGCTGCGTACGTCTTGCAATGGCAAAATTGTATTTTAATAATTTTTGAAACTTACAATTATTTTATGACAATTATAGGAAATTCACAGTTAATTTTGTTATAAGTGGTAACACGTATACAATTATATATCCGTGCTTACACCTTGATTCAGCATACTCGCACATGATTAAACATGGAATTGGAATAATAATAGCGGTGATGAAAAAGTGAAGGAACAAAATTATGGTTTATTGATTGATATTTTTTTTAACACCTACACACAAGGACTGTCTCCAATTGTAGTAATATATTGCTCAATTTATTTACGTTCGGAAACAGTATGATACCGCAAAAGTTTCAGCCAAGTTTTCCGTTTGGCTTCATCGTAATCGGTACTTCATGCCGTTATATACATACTGTCTGCCTGCTAATGTTCTATTTATTCCATGACTTCATAAATGTGTCTTTATATTTACTTACCCACCTACAAATATTATAACCGATTTATGACTTTTGTATAGACCTTAATGTTTTTACCTACCTGTTGACCTGTTGTTTTGTACCTGTGACGTAAAAACAATTTAATTTTTTTTTTGTTCAACGTTATCGAAAATATTTAGAAAAAATAAAATTGTGAGATAATTCGATTTCAAGAAAAAAATTTAAGAAATTAAATGAAAAGTAATAAAATTTAACATTTACAGTATAATTTATATTATTATGTTTAGTAGAATTTGCTCAAATTAAATTACCTACAGAAACTGAAAATTCTGCTAATAAATATTTAAGAATGTAATTATCGCAATATTCCAGCAACTTATTCACAGCTTGCTCAAATTATGGCAAGATAGGAACAAGTTGCTGGACTACTGCGATAGTTGCAAAATTAAATGACATATTTAATAACAATATCGTTTTAGTATATTAACTGCAAAAATTACTAAGATATTTTATAAAATAAACCTAACAAACTTAGGTTTTATTCTTGTAAATACTGAATAGGTAATAGATACACAGTTTTTAACCTGTTTTAATTTATCAAACCAAGTTTCAAAGGCTTCAAATATTTACGTGGTAACAAAAATCAATTATTTTTTGCCTCAGAACTTTTTAAGCTAAATGCTTAAATTAGTATTGTTATAGAATGGAGTATGACACTTTAGATCATGAAAGGTTTTCTTATTCGTCTGTAAACAGTAAAAACTCCTTGAAATACTTGTCAATTAATAAATTAATACGAAAATATTGTAGATACACGCCGAAATAAAATACATCAAATTCACAAAATATGTTGACTGACTCTTTGTTTTTATAGTGAAATAATAGCCTCTAATTAATACCTTATTAACCAAAAAATATATTGATGTTATCAAACTCATGAAGCCTTATCATATACTAATTCATTGAACGACTTATACCATGTCATTGAAATAACGCACGTGTATTCTTTATGTAGCAAAAGGCACTATTTTTAAACACGATTTGTCGGGGGTGATGTTTCAATACTAATACGAAGAACATATTCAGTGCTAATAATATTTAATGTTATTGTAAAAAGTACTATATATCATTGCTAATATTAAGAAATAAGTGCGATAAAAGTGTATGTGTGGGTTGTGATAACATAATCAAATAATCCGTTTTTGGCCACTAAAGATGCGGATTCAATTAATATTGATAGTACAATCAATAAAAAATTAAATATATTTACAACATTTTGATGTACGTTATACATTTATTAAAATATATCATGATATTATACTGCAAAGTAATTAAAAGCCATGTGTTTCCGGTAAGATAAATTTTCTTTTGAGAAATAAAAAAAATCAAGCAGTAGGGAAAAAAGGGGCATGTGTTTTGTAAATACTTTTGGTTTGACAAAATCCAAATCGTGGAAATTATAATTCATGAATAGTATTAATAATCGTAGAGTCACTTACAGGAAATTTCTGGATTTGGCGATAAATAATCTTTAAAAAACGCATTGAAATTATTAATAATTAACAATTTCAGTTACGTAAAATTTCTAAAATAGTTTATTCAAAATTATTATTCCAAATTCTAAGGCTTGTCTCTAAAAATATTTAGAATTCTTCCATAATTCTAATTTGCCAAAAGAGCAGCCTGCAGAAATAACAATCTAAGTAAATTAAATCCAGTAACTAGTAATTAAGAAGGTAGTGAAAATGTGGTGTTGATGGGAAAGAAAGAGAGATTCGATGGCTAGTATTTTCTTAAAATTTTTCTTAAAAGAAACTATTGAATATGAGAAGTAATTTGCATTGTTAGGAAAAGGATATGCTTTCGACGAAAAATTTACAAAATGTTTATATATTCAACTCCATAGATATCGTTTTAATTATCGAACTGTATTTTTAAGTTTTTCCTACCAATATCATGATTTTGTGTATTTCTTTTTAAAAAGATTGACAATTCATTCAAGCTCGTTCATTTTGCTTGAATTTGTGTTGATCTTGATGGAAGAAGGAATTCGGAGAGAAATTCTTCGTCACATAAATTTATACATTGAGTTTGAATGTTTGAAATGGTAATTAAATTATAGGTAAATTCTGCAACTTTTTTCATTTTTGCCTATTTTTTTGGAAAATGTTTAACATAGTTAAAATGAGTAGTTAGGTATATGATCCTGTTCAAATTCCATTGGAATTATATAGCTAAGAACCCAGAGCACCTTCTTAAAAAGTATATTTATTTGCTTCACTTTCTACTACCACTTGCTTCTGATATACTGCCAGATCATTATACTTGTTAATTTTTTGTTGGCGTATTCCATAATATCGCTTTTCCAACATTTCTCTTTTGTTGGTACTGCAAACATTTATTTTTATTATCAAAAACCTATAATTAAAAATTCAAAAGTTTTCATCTACTCATTTTATTTTCAAATATTTTATAAGTATATCAATTAGTTTTATTTTTTGGCGGTTACAAACTTTCTGAGAACAACAGACATAAAACTTTTCTAATTGTGCTTTTTATTAGATTTATGTAAAACTATGTTGATTTGAGAAACAGTTAATCTTCACGTGCATTTTACAAATACTAAGAAAGGTGTCAGCTTATCTTGTTTTGGCTTGATCTGTCTAAATTAATATTATTTTTTGTCAGTTTTTGGTTTTTTGGCAAAACAACACCTATTATATTGCAAACACTTTTGCGATTTTCATGTAGTATACGAGTAGTACAAAATAGTAATAAATCTAGAACGTCATTTGAAATAATTAGTACGTGTGAAAGTCGTCAAATATTTACTTAAAGAATTCCGTTATATTCATACGTAGAAGTGAAGCTAATAAATGCGTGTTGAAATATATTACTAAGAAACTCATAAGTATTTTGAACCAGCTCAAACCAGCTTTAGAAACATTAGTGCTAATATATATCTTAACATAGGTAGCATGTTCTTATCAGTACACATAATAAAATGGTAATGAGAGTATATCTGTGAGAGTTTTAAAAACTACGCATTTTAATAAAAGTTTGTAATTTCATAACTTGAAACTTGATCTATATCTGCAATAGGAATTATCACGCTGTTCCTCTTCTATCACGGCGTTGCTTTGTACATCGAATATTTCCCGAAATATTATTAGCGAGGGTGGTTTTGGGAAAAATAATATAATACAATTTCTTTCTAGAATTATAAACTGTTTGCACAATTCTAAAAAGCAATTGTATTGGCTTCACCGTTTCAATAGTTTTTAGTCTCTGCTTTAAGTTGCAAAAACTATTAAAACGATTTAATTGTCATCACCGTGAATTTTCGGATTAATCACAAGAATACGTCCTTTGATGGCGCTGTGCACAGCGGGAATCCAGGTTCAAATCTCAGCCGCAAGCCGAGCGAGTTAAACGGATACCAACTTTTCCAAGCTAGGGTCCGCCGCTTAAGTACATGGGAGACATTGCATCGATCCCACGCCAAATACACGAAATAACTACAGGAATGGGAGATTTATGGGAAACCGAACTTCAAGTGACATGATAAGCGTCGCATCGAGCTTAAGGTCTCATCTATAAAACCCCACTTTGCAGACCATTGTCGACTCAGCATGACTGCTGTTGCTGACTGGATGACAGATTTATGAGAAACCAAACTTCTAGTAGCATGGGAACGTGAAGCATAGAGGTTAAGGACTCACCTATAAAAGATATTTTTTTTTGAGAGGAAGCGCCCAGATACAAACAAGTAGTAGACATGAACGTATTGACATATTACTAATTCGTTTTGTATTATTCCTTGTAATTAATAAATAATTAAATTAAGTTTATTTAAAAAAAATATCTTCTGGTCTCTTGAAATTTCCTAATTAGCGGCACTAGATTGACGTTCTGGTTGACTGTAAGAGATTGATCTCGTTATAGTAAGTTTGCCATATGTATTAACTGTATACATTAAAGTAAATAAATACATTTCTAGTGTGTTCTTATGACCACACAATAGAAGTGAAAAGTTTTATTTTGCAATGATTATTATTTTAAAATACAAAAACGTACGCGTAATTAATATCAAATAAAATGTTAATAAAAAATGAAGCAAACTTCTTGGAATGACGTATTAAACCATGAATTAGTTGGTTCGATGCCGAATTTAGTAAAAAAAATGCACATGGTTTGCTTAAGAATGTAGTTCACTTGATATTTAAAAAGCATGCGTCGTGCGCCCAAAAAAAGTAGTTCACTTGGCCTATGATCTTTTTTATTGTTTTTAACACTGACTTCGGCTTTCTTGCCGAATCTTTGACTCAGGTTTGGCCTGCCTATCTTGCTTTTGACTCGGGTTTTTCCTTGAATACTGTTATTTATTTTTACCATTTATAGCGGTTTCTATTTTTACCATTTATATCTGTTTTTATCGTTGACTCCCGCTTTACTTTGCACCTTGCTTTCACCTTGCGAAATTAAAGTTTAACTGTTTTTATAGTTGACCTAATTTTTTTATGGACACTGTAAACTCCTTTTATCGTCGACTCCGGTTTCTCCTTTGAATATCAAAGGAGAAACCAGAGTCGACGATAGTAACAGTGTCCATCAAAAAATTATCTGTTTTTATCGATGACTCCAGCTTTTCCTTTGACACTGTATATTTATTAAATTATTAACTCCGCATTTTATGTGAAACTAGTTTCCACTGCATATAAAAAAAAATGATCGGCTGGATGGAACAAAAAAATAATTGCGCGAAAAAGGATAAAACTCTGTCTCTCACAATTCCTTTTTAGGGTTCCGTAGTCAAATGGCAAAAATTGAACCCATATATTTTCGTCCTGTCCGTCCGTCTATCTATAATTTCTATCCGTTTGCCATAGACATTTTACTCATAGTTACTAGCATTGCAGGTCTTAAAATTTATATATAGGTTGCAAAATAACGTTTACATTCCTCAATCTATCTTAACCGTGCTAGATACTCTGCCTGCTTTTCGATTAGATTCTCCTAAACATGGAAAAATATTCTAATGGTGTTGTGTATCGACATTGATTTTATAGCAAATGATATCAGCAGCACATTTTGAATGAGAATCATTCTCTTGGGACCGTTTCATTCCATGTTGGATAATAATGACAAAGACAAGTATTACAAGAACGAAATAGTAACACGAAGAAGTGCGACCAATAAAGGTAAGAGTGGAATTAAGTGTATTTCATTAATTAATTTCTCTGTAAGTATTGATTTGATTTGATTTTAAAATATGATTTCGTAAATATTAAATTCATAATCCACTTCAAAAATGAATTTAACATGCTTTGTGGTTTTGATAATATATTATATTTGATGTATTAATAAAGGTTTTTTACACTTATCTACAAATATATAAAGTAACAAAAACAAAATATAATTATTAGGTAGTAACAACTGAACAGACTTCTTACCTAACAAATAATATAAGCGAGTAATGTTTAGGACAAAAGGGAGTGTAAACTGAAACTTGTTATTAAACTCGTCTATTTTAAGTAAAATCATCTTTATTTGGATTGGTGATTATACCGATAAAGAAAAAAGTTACCTGTCGCAAATGAATGTTAAAAAGAAGTATATTTATAGACTAATTATTTTTACTTACGGTAAGACTAACAATTCTTTTTAACCATAATTTTTTTTATTTTTCGAAATCATTTTTTGTCATATTAATTAGTTGGTTTTATTAATATTTCTATACTAGAAAATCTTTAAAACCGTGGGGTGACAAAGTAATGTGGCAAATGACCCTATCTTCCTATGTTCTTCATCATGCACTTCCGATTCACTTGTCAAATTTGATATTGAAAATTAAATTGAAAATTATTCATTTAACATAATCATATTTCGAAAGGTTTGAAATTTTAGACACAAAAAATAAGATAATTTGGAAGTCGTACTTCACATACATTTAACCCATACGATGTTAAACATTAGATTTTGTTTCTATGTATATAATTAATATCTATATAAAGCAAAAATAATAGTTATTTTTATTTTAAATCTAAGAGTATTTCATTGAAAAGAAATAGAATCAAGCAATGTTTTTGTTTGTCGCTGAATTATTGAATAATTATTTTGGTAAAATAATAAAGCAGCTTGAACTTTTTATTTCAAATAGGTTGTTAATGTAATTAAAGTGTTGTTGATGTAAATAATAGACATAATTAACAGAATCATATTTTAAAATCAAGTTAAATCAATACTTACAGAGAATTATAGTGTTGTTAATGTAATTAACAGACTTTCATAAATATGTTTATTCACTCATTCGGTAGTACATACGAGTATATTAAACAGAGTATATCAAACTTGTATAGAGAAAATTATGTTGCAGATATAAATACATAAATGCGATAAAGGATAAGAATCTCATTTCGACATACCTTAGAACATAAATACGAACCTTAATGTTATATATTACAAATATTCTTTATGCTTTGAAAATAATAAATATTGAAGTTGGTGTGTAATAATCTCATCTTTGGGTTGAAATCCTCAAATGCAAGAATATATGGTTGAAAGTAATAACTTCGTACACGCAAATAAATATTTTATATGATTAAGTCATATATATATTTCCTTATAATATTTATTTTTGCTAAAGATTTCAACAAAATATTAAAGACTAAAATAATATTTTCCATGTGTCAGCAAGTAATAAAACATCTTTACATTAATTTTTTGTTACAATAATATTTTCTGATTCTCAGAATGTTTAATGAAAACTTGTTCATTACACTATGTACATGTTAGGAAAATTTATGACTTAAAGTAGTGAATTAAATTTTCAAGATAATTAACGGTGAAAAATGTGATTAATTATTTGTCGACTTTAATATGAGAAATCAATAATGGTTTTTTACAATTGATACGAAAGGCAAACTCATTCCAAAATCTTAAATTAAGTTGCTGCTCTTATTATTAAATTTTTTGAAGAAAATTCAAAGAAGACAATAATGATGCTAATTTTATTTCCATCAAGCTACACTTATCGATGTGAGGACGTTAGAAAGGAAGTTCATACATTTGCATAGTTTACAAATTTCCTTTAACACAACATATTTATAATAAAGAGAATGAAATACGACAGAATCAATACGATTGAAGAAAGAGGATAACCCCTCTCAAAATATTACTTTATACTTTAATATTAATTAAAGTATAAATTAGTAACCCTATACACACACACACCCACACACACACACACACACACACACACACACATATATATATATATATATATATATATATATATATATATATATATATATATATATATATATATTTATAAAATATTTATTTAGACTTGCAAATTATAATTTATACAGTAACTATATATTGAAAATATTTGTGAAAAAAAATGCTGGAATATGCTATTTAGACATTTTTGAACTCTGTACGCATTTTTTCGTACCGTTGTAGGTCTGTCAGTCCCTCGTCCCTTAATTCGAGTATCATGCAAAAGCTGGCAAACTGAGTAAAACTTTCACTAGAACGCTGCTTGGTCTCTATTAAAATTTACGCTACATTTTGTCCCTGTCAAACTTTTCTTAAGAGGTGTTTTATTTGTTTATCCATTTTTTTGTTCGTCTTGTATATTAAATTCTTCGATTACCGCTAAACATATTTAAACCAATTTTAATTAACTTTCACTAAGAAAAAGCTTAATAAATCTAAAACACTAGTTTGATCAAATAATTTTCAACGTACTTGAAATTCAATTATATTAACGCTCAAGCAGAAAACCCGAACGTGTGTCTTAAGACGCGTGAATATAAATTGTCGAGAGTATTACAGCTATTTGACTTAAAGTTAAATATTGTACATAAAACACTTTTAATGCGATGAATGATACTCTGACACACAAACGTTATTAAAACTAAGATAAAAGTTATTTTGTAGTGGATGTAGAAACATGCCACTTGGATTTGGGGGCAGAGGGTCGAGGAAGATTAGAAAGTTATTCTACCATCCCAACTTTCTCTCCACACAACCCCATAATTTTTGGGACAATAAATTTTAATTATTTCCATACAATGCTCGCTAACAGCACTCAACGTGTTTTTGGTATCTGATGGAATATAATTAAATGGGAATGGCTGAGAGGCACATCCTTCTATATTAAATGTCTATGTGAGGTTAGGTTAGGTTATGTAAGGTAAGGTTGATTAATATTAGGTTAAGTTAGATTGAGTTATGATGTGTTAGGTGACCTTAATTTAGATTATATTTTTTTTATTATATTGGGTTAACTTGGATTAAGCTAGGTTAGATCGAGCTTGGTTTTGTTTTATTATGTTAAATTAAGTTATGTTAGATTTGGGTAGATTGCTTCAGGTTGGATTATGATGGGTTTGTTTGGACTATGTTGAATTAAGTTAGATTAGGATGGATACGATTTTGTAAGGTTATGTCGGAATAGGTAATATCGGGTTCTGTTACGTTGGATTGGATTAAATTAGGTTAAAGCAGATGAGGTTTACGTGGTTATCGAACATAGTTTTACAATATGTGTATAATTATGGAGCATAGTATTTTTATCGAGTAGTCCAAAGTAATTATAATATTTTTTTTTTCAATAAAATATACTTTTGGCTGGGGTGGAGTTTACGCCACAGAGAAGAGCTCCCTTCCTCCTTTCCTACTTTCAGTATTCACAGTATCCAGGCAGAACGTTTGTAAATTTCACCGTTAATTTTGAATTAGATTAGTAGCTTTGAGATTGAAACATTGCTGGAAAAAATTTAGCTGCTAAAATAAAAAAATACAGGTGAGTGAATCCGTAGGCGGTAGCTAATAGAGTAATAAGTTTTTATGACCTCCCATGCATTTTAACTAAGTTTCTCAATGTTTCTTCATAATTCTCCACAACTAAGTAAGTAACATTAAAAATTATTGTCTTAAAGCTTATTCTCACATATTTTCGTCTCACGTATGTGTAATTTCTTTATCCTGTCTCTATCCCATCTAATCGCATCTAATCTTTATCCCATCTAATCGTCCCGTCTCTTAATATCCAATATTCTCCATTTTCTCCAATTTTTTCCAAATCAACGTTTTGCAAGTTTTTTTAAACGCTAAACTCTTTTTTTAAACTTATAAAGGTTAATTGCTGGTAGTTACCTGACACGAATTTTAATGCGTTTTAAAAATTTTAATGGGTTTTAATTTAATAATATACTACTTTGTTCTTACAGCTTTAAAAATCGAAGGTCTCTAACTACAATGATTAATTATTAAAATTTATTGAATATCGCATTGTGACACCCGTGAAGGTGAATTTAAGATTTGATACTTTGAGAATAGTTATTTATTCTCGTTAAACCATGTAATACCTATTAAAAGCTTGCTTTTATATTGAAATAACGGATTCGAAATTTTATTTTAGGTAAGAATTTCATTTTAAGTCAATTAAGTTTGAAACGCTATCGTGTATTAATTCATTCAGTTAACTGTGTTAGTCACAGTGGTATAACTTTCTTACCATTTTTTTTACAGTATATTAGGTTTTTTTTAAAATTGGTACCAAAAGGAACGGTGGTACCATTATCTTAATTTTTTACAGAGACGGATAATACGGAGATTTTCAGAGTGTTTTTCTACCTAAGAGCAATAAATAGTTAAATTACATAACGAAACAGTAGTTTTTATTAATTTTGTTCTTAACAGTGGAAACAGACATTTTTAAAACATTGTTAGCGTTAAAAAAATCTACAAGTCCATAAACCCTTATACGATTATATCGATATGAAATTATATATGTATAGTATAAAAATAATAATTTTTAGCATGTAATATACATTAAATGCTAAAAATGGATTGAATAAAATTAGTAGCATGTAATCTTTATTAATTAAGTAGTATTATTAATTCATCGTAATTATGTTTGTATTTATTACAACCACAGTCCCATATTACAACTCTCACTCACGTGAGAGCAAACAGCCTTAGAACTACAAATTGAATAAAAAATGTGGCCGTCTTTCATTATCCAGAAAATTAAAAAAAAAATACATATATTTCAGAGGTAGGTATAATAAATATTTTAACTTCGAACAGTGATTTAGTAAACGTTTTTACACCATTATATTAACTTCATTTACATGTACGTTTATTTGTATGAATTTAACGGAATATTCCAATTAAGTCTTCATCGATGTTGGAATGTTCCATTAGTTAAAATTTGGCATACATATAAAGAACGGATGACAACACAATAATATTTTATATTTAAAAAAAATGTAAATAAAATAATACTTTAGAAAAGCTAAAAAAGATAGTCTTTTTTAGCAATAAGAACTAAAAAATTAAAACTAACCTATAAGTATGAATATTTTGGTCAGGTGTGAAATGATTCCAACTAGGTACAAATTATTTTCATAATAAAAACACAACTAAATTCCCGCTTTATTTAATATTTTTACCACGAACTAGGTTTTGTTGTATGACAACATCTTCAGGCGGGCAATTAACAAAACCTAAAGACGTTGTTATACAACGAAACCTAAGTCGTGATAAAGAATTTAAATTAAGTGATGTTTATTTACATAATCCTTTTTATTCTTTAAAATCATAGGAACATTACGAATTTCATTTAAAATTAAAAGGGTTTTATTTAAATTTTACTGAAAAAATCACTTAGAATTTTAATCGGTTACCCACTGATCAAGTTCCTAATTTTCATCAAGTACACCACGACTTTAAATCAAAGTCCCGTTAAGATTAGTAGTATCGAGAAATAGTTACGTAAAAAAAATTTACTTCATTAAGTCAATTCACCTGCTGTAATTAAATAATTCCTGCAAATCAAAAAGTTAAACCTAAAGTTTGCAATAAAACACAAAAGAAAGATATGAAAAAATTCGTTTCAGTATATCACATATATATTTTACGATAAATATTTAGTAATAAGATAATTCGTATGATTGTAACGAACACTTAAATTATAAAGATCAACTTAGCCTTTATGTCAGGAAAAATAAAATTCCGAAACAATTCCCTTGTCTGGCTTTTATTTAAAAAAATTAAAATCGTTTACAGCATCTTTATCCACTCAATACATTTTGAATTACTAATAATGTAATGACATATTGCTTTTTCCACATTTTCACTCGCTTTTAATTTTTTATTTACATATGACCAATTTTTTTTTCAGTAATAACGTTTTCACTACTTAAGTGCTCTTGGCTGAGAAGCTCGAGAATTATTTACGTAAGTGCCCTTGACCGGGTCTTGTCAACGTTCGTTCAAGTGGAAAATAAATTGAGCAAATTTATTTCTTCCTTAGAGAGTCACCACGAGGTTCTGTAATATTTACAATTGTCAACTAAATGCTAACAATAAAACTATTAGGCATAAACTTGGAACTTAAATTAATTTTAATTTTTGTTTTTTTTTTTTCACTGGGGAAAAGAAAGATCTTATTCAGTTTCTAAGTTAAAAAAAATAAATTTTAGTTTTAATACCTCAATAGTAACAACTTACCTCCTAATATAATTACCTTCTACGGCTGATTTATGATTCTTGTTCGGATACGGTCTTTAACCTGCAAAGTTGTTTCTAATTTTTAATGTTTATCTGTCTCAATTTCAAACAAAGTTCGTTCACATAACGTTAACCGCCTCAATTAGAAAGGTTGTTGAGCTGGAAAATTACTTTTTTAAAAATGTGAGTTTTGAGATAACGTTGTCTCAACTCATCCTGTTCGCAAATTTGTTATTAAAACATAATCACAGTGTCGAATTTTTCTGTCCGGGAGAGCTGAATGAAAATTTACTTTCTAATGCATTTTCAATGAAAAACTATTTTTTTCTATAATACATGAAAAGAACTTATTTATTATTATTTACCGTAATTTAGGAAATAAAATAATCAATGTGACTATTAATTATAAATTAATTTGAAACTAAATAAAGTAAATAATTTTATATGTTGTCTCTATTTTGTAACTGATATATTCAATTGATTATCCAATTTTGTGTTTTTTTTTTAAATTTCAAATTAAACCATGAAATAAACATGGACATAAAATTAGAGTACTTATAAAACATTAAGCAATTACTAATCGATAATTGACACTTCACTTATTATTGTTACTAAATTTTGAACTGAGTTTTATACTTAGTGGTTTTAGCATAACAGATTTAATCTATTTTTCGTAAATGTAAATTGGTCTTCCAACTTCAAAAACTACTTTTAATTAAACTTTTTTGTAAATGAATGATAAAAATTCAGTATCTAGTCCGTAACTTAAGTATGCGAGTGAGAGTATGCATGTGCGATTGCGTATGTGTAACATATATAGATCATATTTAGTATAAAAGTTATGAAACACCAAGTAAGCACTATTTAAAAGTCACTCGATACTAGCACGATTACCTGGATATTTCTTTTATTAATTTACACCCTTTAAACACTAGATTTTATTATTCATCACTAGATGGCGGCATTTTTTTTTATTTAAAGCAAATGTCTTTTATTTCATAACACACTTATATTTACGTATCAGTAACTACAACAGCATCATTATCTTTGAAATTCCAAACTTCATTTTGGTTCGAGACAGGAGTTTTGATGCCGGTCCATCGATCTTCGAATTTATAGAAAATAAACGAAACGTATTTTAAAGATTATCCCTGTACACATAAAGCCTAGCTAGATCTACTTTGAATCCAAGAGGAAAACCACAAGGATATTATTACTAATTTTTCTGAGCTAGTAAACATGAATTGTCTTACTTGCGGTTATTACATTTCACAACTTTGATGCGACTTGAGGCCCTCCGCGCAATTCTACATCGATTTGCTTTAAAGGGATAGCCCAATACGCAGGACGCGAAATCATTGCGTTTTTTTATTTTAGTTTTAATGGGTATGACCATGTACGTAAAGTTTATATTGACAGCATATGTCAACTAATAAGTACAGTAGAAAAGTTCGAATCGTCACGAGATGACATTTTTAACCATCGTAAATTGGTTTAGCGTCGAACGATTATCGAGCCATTGAGAGCGTTCGTTAAAAGCTTTCCAAAAAAACTAAGGTAATAAATGGTTAACTGAATGTGGAGAGCACTTAACTCGGTTGAGTGGACGTGTTTGATATTAGAACGCCCTCTTTTTTTGGGGCAAGTTGTTACCGAGAGTTTACGGAGTACGACGAGAGTACGGAGAGTTGACCGAATAATATTGGGTAATAGTAAATACCGGGGAATAGAAACTATGAGTTTCGCGGACATACGTCTTATAAACGGACGGTTAAATATTAATTTCCACAAAAATCCCTGTAATACACACACATATATATATATATATATATATATATATATATATATATATATATGTGTGTGTGCGTGTGTGCGTGTGTGTGTGTGTATGTATGTGTATATATATATATATATATATATATATATATATATATATATTCCATATTCGTCATTAGCAACTTCTTTACACATATACAGTGGTTAAATTTAAAGCTACGGCTTTAGTTGTTGAAAGGATGGAATATGGTGATTTTGTTTTTCTAACGCACTTCAAAACATCGTTTCTATTATTGACAATTTTGAAATTATCGGGTTGAGTTTTGAAAATATTGAACTGCAATTTCCATCTAAAAATAAAATTATCCACTAGGCAATCGAAGCCTGAAATTAATTCAGGCTGAATTCAATACTCCTCTTATTTAAATTTTAACAAACATTACAAATAAAAACGCTTTGACTATATCACGATCTGGAAAATGTATGGATAGTCAAAACCTTTAAACACCATATAATTAAATCCGTAACATTATACGTCTTTTGGACGTATTTTCCCAAAAGGCAATGCCTTTTCTCCTGCGTCCTCGGTCCGCTAATATCTACGAATACTCGCGCGTATCTTTGTTATTTATTGAACAGAATCTTCCAGCGACCCAATATTGAATCGACTCTTTCAATCTGCGGATGAGTAGCTCGCGTTTTTCCACCGCATAATAACCGGTTATGATTCGACGCAGTATCCCTATACATATATCCTAATAGCTATGCCAAGTAAACGTGACTTTTGTTTCAATAAGATTTGTATTGAGACTTCACTTACAGGTTGGACCGTGTTTTGATACTTTACGTATTTCCTGTCCAATAGTGCATATTCAGCTGCAAACAGACTAAATCAGTTTTCAGTGACACATGTTTTGAAATAAGGTGACGTGCTTTATTGACAAAATTGCATTTTTTATTTCCTTTATTTATATTTTAACTAAGATTGATAAATCATCGAAGAAGTGAATAATATATATATATATATATATATATATATATACACACACATATATATATATATAGGAAAATATTAGCGATATTTTTTTTTATTACAAACATACACGTTTATTTATCTTAAGAAATCATGAATCTATCACTATCATGCTGGTCTTTTAAGCAAAATATTTGTTAAGTTCCTATTAGTTATCATTGAAAATAAAATTGTATTTTAAATTACTTTTTGGGAAATTATGAAATAGTTATAAATGTAAACGTTTAAATAAGAAGTATTTGAAAGAATTTATGAAAAATCTTATAAGTTTTTTAAATATTTCGTACACATTTAATTAAATTCTAGCTAATCTCTTAACATTTATGCTATTTATAATAAGAGCCTAACTTATATTTCTAACCAAAATTTTGGGTTCTCAAAGCAGAGAATTGTTTTATATTGTAAAAAAACAATTACATTACATATGTTTCATTGTAAAACCTCAGCGTAAAAATTGCAATTTTAATTGATAAATAAGTTTTCACAATAAAAGCAAAGCCTTTTCTCAACACTTTCATATATAGTGGTTGACGATTTAATAAAATGTAAGATTTATTCAAGTGATTCATATGTGCCAAATTATGACAAGTATATAATAAATAATATTTATATATTGTACCGCATTTTTAATTGTCACTTACCTTTCCGATGTTCATAATGCTTACCTGAGAATTTAATATTCATTTATGGTTAAACTGCCGAGTATACACTTGTAATATTAGAAACACCATAATTTTACTTTTATAGAATAAAACTCTAACATAATAATAGTTGATATTCCTTATTAAATGTTGAAATTTTTTAGTTAAAATGTTTTTATCGACACATTGATTTTCCATTTGTTTCTTGTTAAACTACACATCAATCAATAAATCCTTACCAAACATGTAGCAAATTCATTCTATAATTTTATTTATTTAATTTTCTATTAATTGCAACCGTGTCATCGTATGAACAGACTATCAAAAATCTACCGATGATGTTTTTGTAAAACCTTACTCTAGCCTAACCTAGCCTAGCCTTACTAACACACAAACTTTAATTCAATTTCTAATTGCGGTGAAATAAAAGTCCTCTTCAGTAGTCTAATTCGATGAAACAAAATTCCTCTGTAAGTAATGTTAGCACTAGAACCGTCGGGAGCATATGAATCGAATTTTATACGAAATGAAGAAACAAAGTAAGCTTATATTGAATACATAAAACATCAAAAAAGTTCATGTGCGAAAAATTATTGCTAATGATGTCTGCCCTCAAGTATCTGTCGGCATTTGAGTTGCTTTCTCAACCATTTACCCCTCCCACATCGCTGCAAATTTCACTTCAGTATGAAAGTATGTCGGGATGAACACTTCATTATGCCATTGAAATCAGAAGCGTCCTCTATTAATATACATAGTTATACTATACATTTGTGTAAGTACCACGAGTCGAGTAGCTAGGCCCTTTTATATTGTTATTGTGCTAAGTGAATTTTTGAAAATAATAAATTTGCACATCATCTGTTTAAATGAACCAATTGTGCTGAAATAAAAGTTAAATGTGACTGCAAGTTTACCTTTACGTTTCTTAAGTTTTTCTAAGTTTATCTTTAGGTTTCTATCCCAGAAACTTCATCTGGATTGCGTTAGTTGTTTTTTATGTAACTCGCACAAAAACATGTACAAAAAACGGATAGCCAAACATTTCTTAAATGATCTTAATGTATTCTACCACACATTCCACTTCACCCCAATTTTTCGCATATATTTTCAATGCATGACACGCCAAGTTAACAATTGTATTATAAGTACAAAGTTATTATTTAAAAATTAAATTATTTTTAAAGGGATACTACAACGCCATAAAGATATGAGACCATCCATGTTCACTTATTAGATAAATTTATAAGTTGCTTTTTGTAAGCTATTGAGAGTTATGGATACAATTATTGGAATACAGTTCTGATAAAAGTTTAAAGCTATTAAGTGTAGAATGTATAAATATAAAATCAATATAAATATAGAATATATGATATAAGTGTAAAATCGAATCTATACCAGTTTCGACGATATACTTTTGTTCAAGATACAATATTGCTACTTTCCGATTAGAATTACTTCCATAAAACATTTTATTTTTACGACTAATAATTTGAAAGATTTCCTTATTGAAATACATGTTATATATTGCATAATCATACTGATCGAACTTAATTTCTCTCCAATATTGACTAAACCACATTTGTAATATAGTTCAAGTTAAATAAGTTAAAAAAATTTATAAATCCGTAATTTTTAAATCGAATTAAGTGAAAATTCACAGGAATTTAATCAGTAGTAATTCATTCCAAATTCTTGTTTTTGGTTTAAAATATATCTAATGTCATAATTAAAGTAATGATACTATGAATTTATTAATGAATATTCTATTCATTAATAAATTCATGTGTATTTAATATTAATAAATTATGTCAAAATTTTGCAGCTTAGTTAATTATATCTAAGAAGTTAAATCTTGTTAAGTTTGGCAATACCGACCAAATATTTGTTTCCTTAATTTTTATTAATTTCTTTAATTTGTTATTTATCTCAATAAAACCTATAAGTATCAATAGCATAATAAAACCTATACATTCGTGTATGTGTGTGTGTGTATATATATATATACATATATATATATATATATATATATATATATATATGTATGTGTGTGTGTGCGTGTGTGTGCGCGTGTGTGTGCGCGTGTGTGTATATAGGAAATATGCATGGAATTACAGAATCATAGTGCCACGTCTTATATTTAAACCTATTTCAATTGTTATTTAAATTAGGAAGACATTTTTAATATGAAAATACCGACAAGTGCGTTTGCAAATATCATTATAGGATCGAGTTGAATATATTTGTTTTGTCGAAAAATAGTGGCAGTTGTCAAAAAAAGCATAAATCATTTAAAATTTTCTTGTGGCGATAAATAAATTCAACCACAAAAATACCCAACATATTCAACCCAACATATTCAACCATAAAAATAAACCATAAAAATAAAAGAAAACAGCCGAAAAATTTGTGAAACGAATTTATACTTACATATTTCGTAATTGAGTCATTTGAATATTAGCTTACTTACTTCTCATCGTATTAAAAAAATGGACAAAGTAATTTGCTCTTCGCATCTTCTTCGTCTTTTTTTCTCTTTTCAAATAACTATCTCTACTTCAAAACGTTCCTGAAATTATTTCATATTCTTCCTGATTTTAAATCGGTATATGGTTGTTCTTTTAATAGGAATTTTACTTATTTCACAGCAAGTTCTCACTAATACATTTACTTCAAACTCGGAGAAGCGAACGCCTTACGTAAACCACAATATGTTGCCCAAAATATATACAAAATGCAAGCAATAACGAAAGAATATCACGTACTAGGTACACAGTTATCAAGTACCACGCGAACGCTTCGCCTTGTCGCATTTATTGGCAACGAGAGGAAGAAATGCGAATAACTTTTTCAAAAATTTGTAAAATGTTCATGTTACAAAAAGCAGTGGAATACTCTGTTTTATTAAATTGTCTTTCGTACATAATAAATGTTGATGATACCATACTGCTGAAAAAAACATACACGCCATTTAAAAATTCAATTTGCTTAATGTTTATGTGTCCTGTATTACTTTTCTTTCAAAGGTTGACATTAGTATTAATTATAGTGACCGTTTTTGGATTGATATCTCAGCCATTTATATCTCAGCCAAGTAATATTCAAATTAAGATTTATGTATTATAATCCATATTTTTTTAGTATGGTTGTGAAATATTCAATTTTGTTTGCTTATTTTATAAATTCATATACGGTAGAGTGTAATCTTTACTCAATATTTTTACCGACGTAGGTTCACTTAAGTGTTACTAAAGGTAACTGAAAGCATATTTGAATTTAAATTTATTCAAATTTGTAAATCGTTCGCGTACATTTCATTTTTGCATACTATTTTTACTGACTATTGAAATAAAAATCTATATTAAAGATATGTATATATTGGGGATTTTTGAAACACGCATCTCTATTGGAGTTTATACTGTACACTATTGAAACAATATATCAATGAATTTTGTGTGAACAATTAATAGGAGAATTTTAATTAAAACAAAAAATTATTTTATGAAGAAATCATACGTTTTTTAAATTTCTTAAAATTCGTCAAGTTCTTAAAACATTTTTATTTCAGTAGCGAATTTAACACTTCATTACTTGACCGTTATATTCTGATAACGTTTCTTTTAAAAGTATCTCAAAATTAACTTGGTTACTTTACCTTAAGTAATTCCTCTTCAAATATTTTTTAAATGCTTTTGATGCTAAGTAAGTTTACCTCAAAGGTGATGTTTTCAAAAGGGGCTCTCTGTATTTCTGATTTCAGCATCTATTAATGAAATTGCAGAACATATTTATTGTAAATGTTAACGATATGTTAGTAATTGATATGATTATATGCCAATTCATATCCAGGTTGACATATAATATTTCATGACCGCCATCGACATTTTCAGTGGATTGCTAAATCATGATCATGTTTGACAATAATGAATAATGAAAATGTATACTACTATATGTAAAAAAATGGCGTCGTCGTCAAAATCTGGACCTCCGTTATATTTTCGACTTAATAAATATTGTTGTTTCTGACATAGTACTTAATACCTATCTGAAAAGCAGATTCAATGGTGTACTTATCTATGTTAATAGGATTAAAACCTGCTCAATCTCCCTATTCAAAAAAAATGTTACTTTATTTCGCAAGTCAATATGCGAAAATTTCTATTTTAATACTCGTTGCCGGTTACCAAAAGCTAGATATAATTTAAAAAAGAATCAAATTATCCAAAGTTCAAGAAATATTTTATACACATTTTATGGACGAAATGATATCTAACATAAATTTTCTTAGCCTCTACATAAATGAAAAACGTTTGGAGTCAATAGAGGAAAAATATTAGAAGCAAATTTCAATTTTTTTTACGTTTATTTGGTTTAAATCAGTTCAACTTTTTTTTTCACAAAATTCAATGACATAGATATGTGTTTTATTGCGTATACTTTTAGCTGAGTTTTGCTGCATAGAATAAAATTTATTTATAAGTAATAATCTATTTATAATTATTTATTACTTCATTGAAGGTCTCCAAATTGGAATGTTAAGGTTTTAGTTACTAATTTTACAAAGCATAAGTGAGACATGATATTCTGCTATGGTTTGTTTCAAACGTTTACACTTCCTATTACCCCAGTAATTTATAATATTTAAAATCGAATATGAAGTCGAGGCTCAGTTAAATTTAGCAGAAAACTGAACTCGTTAATATGAAAATAAGGCGAGTTAATTTTTTATTTAATGACGTAATGAGCATATATTCCTACAAGAAAATATTGAAGAAATAATATTGTTTCAAACACAAATAACCTTACCAGTTATTAATGAATTTACGTACTTTCATGTAGGTCAGTGCTTCGTTGACAAGGTTTCAATAGTCTGATATTCTTTTTTTGTAAGTGAAATAATATTAGAATATTAATACAAGTAGTATTGATATTGTAATATTAATAGAGAGCTAATACTACTTTCTTGCATTTTCCAGAAGTATAATATTACATCAGCTTTAGTAAAAATTTGCCTTAATGTAAAATGGAAAAAAGACCTTTTAAAAAAAATTTAATCGTTCACTTTATTTAGAGTATATTAACATAACTTATATTAATACCCATTAAAATGTTGAAATGGAATTTAATGGTCCGCTGCCTCAACATAATTTCTTTCCAAAAGCCGCTTCTTAATTTTCTTTAATTGGCATTCATATTTAGAGTTGCTTTTTCCAGTACAAAACTGAGTAATGCTTGTTTATTTTTTAACTTTGAATTTTATACTTATTTAAGAATAATGAAAAATATTATATGTGTTACCGCGTAGTTGAAGGAATACATCAATTAACGAAAAAAGGTGAAAGATATAATTATATAGGGGACCATCTAAAAAAGTATTGAACGAATACGTGAAAACACCACAAATAATTATAATTTAATAAAATATAAAATTATGTGTATAGACAAAAGAATTAAATTAAAATGTACTTTTATTTCTATCGTGCTACTAAAAAAGATATATTATGCTATTCACACGTATATAAATTAAAATATCCTTATAATTTAATTAAATTATATGTTTACTTTTAACAAATGTTTAAAATTTTATTCATTTGCGTTTGCTAAATACACATAAAATTGAAATTCCAATGCTATACTAATATTAGGTTTAGAGAAGATGTTAAGATTCATTCACATGATTTGAACTAATAAATTCATGGAATTAAATTAGAAACCGGAAAAAAACATTTATTTTAATAACTTATCCAGTGACAAAGGTCGATTATATTTATTATACAAAAATGCCTTCTTTTGAAAAAAATATTAGGGCCGATTGAATGCAAAAAAAATTAATGTGGTTTCTTTTCCAGTTAATTATAAACTAGTACGCACACAAATGTAATACCATAAGACACAGAATAAAGTTCAAGTACACGTTAAAGTCTGAGCGTAAATTTATTTACTTTTAAAAATAATGAGGAAACGTGAGCATCGTGCTCGCCTAACTCTTTAAGCACTACGTTATGCCAAAGGTTTATTTGCCAAATACCCAGTAGGTTTCAAGCTTTAATTAGTTTGCTTTCAAGCGCCTTCAATATATTTATTTGCGCGACTCTAAATCGTCGAAGTCAAACAAGTTACGACGTTATTTTAAAGGAGTTAGTAGAGATAAAGTAGAGGAGATAAGGTATTTATATACCCTTGCTGGCATACCAATTTCTTATTCTCGACATTCGTACGTGATATTTCTTGGTAAACTTTACTTTTATAAATTCTAACAAAAATAGGTTTGTCGTTCATTGGTGAAAAAATTCTTCACATAAAGATTTTCAGCCGTTGCACCTTTATCATATATTTAAAAATCGATATCTAGAAATCTGAACTACTTATATTGGAATTCTTTATATTCCTAACGTACTCAATAGTTATTCTATGCTATGAAAATATATATAAAAAAATTAAAAATTCACCTAAAAATCTATCTCCTTTATTCCGGTAGTTAAATTTAGAAATTAATTGATAATAATATAAAGAAGGCAGCAACACAAGCAGCATTTGATGTATTTATCACATATAATTTCACATAATAATTAAAATAATATTAAGTCATTACTGAACATTCGAAAATGCTATTTTCCATTGCTACTTTATGCAACCCGATACAATAGATACGGCAGATACGTATAGTAGAAGGATTGAGAACGATCATAGAAAGCTGGGATTAAAGTAATAGAGTCTGGTCAATCATTTTAACCAACCCATAAACATAGAAAAATACCCAAACGAATCCTTCACGATGGATCACTTTAAAGTTGCCCAAGTGATCAATAAAAAATCGCCCTACTCGCAGAACTTTGTGTGAATAAACTTATTTTTTTAGCCTAAACCTTTTATAGGGCTAGAGGAAATAAGGAACGTGCAAAAATCTTATACTTATATCTATTTGACAGAATTACATATTAATCACAATTATTGACTTATTGTTAATTACAGAAATTAGAGGCTTGCTATATGAGTATTTTTTCTTATAAAGTGATACCGTTACGAACATATAAAAGTACAAGGCACATATACCTTTTATAAAATAATAAGCATGTGTGCGTACCGCATACGAGCATACGTATGCATATATGCTTATCAGATATTCGGTTGGTAGTACATAACGTAAATATTCGACTAAATGTTCAATATTTTTAGCTTGTTACGTACCGACTTCCAAAAGTGTCTCTCTAAACTGATACTATTTGAAATATTAAAAACTTTGTTATTATATGGGCTTAGTACTATATGGGCTTAGTTGCATTCATCTTTTATATGGGCTTAGTACGGTCTGATATAAACATTTTATCACCTTCTTGTTTCATTTAGATAAAATTTAAGTGAAAACGTATGTAAACAATACACTGATATCATATGAGACGATTATACGTTCACAGCTGGCCCACTTCAAAAGTTTTCGTTTTCAATTCATACATTAATTAATTAATGTCTACAGCGTCTCATTATCAATAGTTTAAAATTTATGAACCTTTTACATTATCAATGATCTGAAATACCTACGTTATCAATGACTTAATCGTACATAAAAGTTAAAATAACATGAAATTTAGCTATGAAGCTCAGAAAATTAAAAAATAGGTACGCAAAAGAAAGAAAATGATATAAAATAATACACGAAATGCACCAGTTAAAATGAAGCAACGCTTTGCACTTACAGTCACAGACTGAGAACAAATGCATTATGCACTCAAAATAAATTAACAAATCATCACACACATAAGTAAAAAATAGTATATTATCTCTTTCGCTACTTTTGTGATAATTTATGTCATACAAAACAAACCGTCACCTTTGTGAATGAATTATGCCATTGTAATAAAACCATTTATGAAGAATTTTCAGAGACTATGAATAAACATATACATATCAAATGTCGATACGCAATGTAGTTTTCACGGAATCGAGAATATATGAAGTCGGCAAAAGTACGATTGTATGGAAAAATAGTCTCTTCAAGAGTATAGCATGTAACGAGTATAAATTATAGAACGTGGAATGTTTTTCATTTAAGTCTTTTCTAGGAGAAGATTTAGATGCGAACGGGATTGTAATTGTACGTCCATCGTAATTTCGTTGTTAATTTTTTCATATAGTAGCTGAGTCATTACAAACAGAAACGAAATGCAGATATATTTTGTAACAGGTATATGCCTCGTATGTCGATTCCACGTAAATACTTTGTACTCGTACGAGTTACAGTACATACGCCTCACTTCTAATAGAAGTGACAAATTTTTAGATATTACCAAGAAAATGCTGCTTATAGTGTCGTTTCATTTCTTTTGAGGATTTATCTCGAACTTTCAGGCGACGAGATGATTATTGACAGGTCAAACTTTAGAAATTAGTCAAGATGTTGCAACACACTGTAGCCGTTATTGGAACACTATAGCCGGTATTGGAACTAAAGTTATATCAGATTTTCACAGACTTACAGCTATCAAGCTGTGGGTTTTCAATAAATAATTAAACTATTTAAAAATTTATGAACCGAGTTTCCATTGAAAATCTACCCCTTCGAATAGATTACTGCTCACTTTGAAAGGTATATCTGCTTGCATTCTAGCATGACTCTCTAGGTTCAAGTATGAAATACCTTACTACCTACCAGAGCGCCATTATTTAGATACAATGGTTTATCTAGGATATATAACCTGAAAACGTAATAAATTATTCTACGACTCTCATATTGTCATGATATTTTTAAATGGCTTATAGATTTAACAAATAGTAGCTAATTTTCCAAATCGTAACCTGAATTTTCGTGCGTCAAAAAAGATGATTTAGTAAAACGCCATTACCATCAAATCACATCAGTTCACATTGATTTAATATTGAAATACATGCCAACTATACAAATTTGAGAACTGACTTCGGTTTTGTTGTGATCATTTCGTTGTCACCAATATATCTTATTTTTCTGTTATTATTCTCTAAAACATAACAATATATAAAACTTATGAAGGGCTCAATTATTTTCTCTCATGATTAGATAATATTGATATTGATTTTTGGATCTTTGTATATAGCAAATACATTTTTTTTCTTCGAGTTCATACGATTGAACCTCCTGCTTATTCTAGACTTGTCTGTTACAATATCTATAAAATTGTTTTTCCCTGCAAACTTTTCGCAGTTTTTGCTTTCTATAAGCTGTCATTGCTATCTTGTAACTTTCCTTCTACGCATGATACCGATTTTTGTTATCGGTCGTCTCTTTATCTACACAAGCCTCAGAAAAAAACATCACAACTGCTAGAGTTTTTATCGTTTTCCAACAAGACTTTTATATTTGATTCTCTTAAATTTCTAATCATGGTAAATGATATTTATTTTCAGTGCTAAATTAAAACTATAACAGCACAAATATATAATCTATAAAGCAAAATAATGTATAAGCTATGTAACAATAAAACATAAAATCTTTGTCAGCGCGGTTAGGTGCCCGCGAACTTTATTACGTCTTATAAGAACTTTTAGTTTTAGAGTAAATTTTTCATCTTTGATAATAAATACGTATATCTCCAGGTCTTACAAAAAGATATACAGAAGTTTAATAAAGAATACAACTTTTAATTTCGGAAAACAAGAGAATTTTAGTAAACATATAACACTAAAACAAAAATTGCATATCATATGTCTCTTTTATGTATTATATATTATATTATTTTATGATAATTAATTGTATACTAATATAAGAAAGAATATTTGTGTGAATCTCGTCTTTGTTTCTAAAATTGATTTAACCATTTGAGGTTTAGAAAAAAAGAATTAAAAATTAAGAATTAACAATTAAAAAAAAAACTTTCTTACTGGCAAATTTAAAAATTCGTCTGCTCACGTCCTGGGATTACGATCCGAAAGTTCACTCACCCTACTTATTCCCAAACGCATCTCTACTTTTTTTTTAAATCCTTTACTGTCCAAGGAGCAAAAATTTGGAATCACATGGATTGTGTCACCAGCAAAATCACATCCCTAAATGTTTTCAAGCAGCAAATTAAAATATTCTATACATTCTAAACCCCTATCCTTTCTTTCCTAATTGATGTTAAGAGTATTAGAGTATTACGAAAGTATTAGACTTTCGTCTTTTTGTTTTTTTTTCCTCTTTTAAGTGTACTGTAAATATTGAATATAGTTGGCGTTAATTTTGTGGAAATACATTATGCACAATTTAATGAAACCACCTGACGTAGTATTATTTCTAATTTATTTAAATTATTTGCCGCGACCTAGGTTTCGTTGTATGACAACAACGGCAGGTGGGCAATCAGTAAAGTTTGACTCTTAAAAACTTCCAACACCATTTAAGTATTACATAGAATAATAGTGGAAGCGGAGTTTGCGTGGGTTTTAACACCGTTTACGTTAGTACGTTTATGACAGGGGAGCTGTACTTTTTATTATATTTACCAACCAAATTTCAATACCAATTGTTATACTTGGGTGGAAGAGATTGCTCATTAGAAATAAGTCCGTCCTGTATATTATGCTTTAAAGTTGGTGAATAAATAAATAAATAGTAATATTACCAACGCATGGGTATACATGCACTCATACCTAAAAACGTTGTGATGGATAAAAATTTTACGCATAGCTTTGCAATACCATTCTGCAAAACTGTTAAAGCAACGTATTAAATCTCAATCGGCGGAGAAGAAAACAATAATTTCCTGTTTAGTTCTAAAGATCGAAAAGGCTCCCTTATAAATTTCATTACGTCATAACGATTTAAGAATCGTTATTTACCTTTATCGTCTTTGTTACGAAATTATACTTTGATTTGTTTTCTTGAAGAATGTTTTTCCAATATCCTAAATATACCTTAAAGCCTTACGCGTAAACACAGGCCTTTGATCGTGCGCACTTCCGGCGGGGCGTTGCTATAGGAAGTGGATGTGATAAGGAGCGAAAATTAAATTTGATTTTACGCTGCGCAAATATGATTACGTTACGATTTTGTCGGTTAATACATATTATTACAATAAATTTTTCGAAGATTTATTTTTTAAGCGATTTAACTAAGAGAAAACTTATTGTTATTTTCAATAATCTTGTATCGTTTTAAACTGCCAATGCATATTGAGTTTGTGGGCACTCTAAACCAGCGCTCAACTTAACTAACGAAGGGAAACATTAATTGTAAATAATAAATAAGCGTGTAATTAAGTAGAAAAAATAAATCTACTTTAAATATGAACTACGGCCACCTTAGTTTTTTAATTTTAGACATTTGAGGTAACCAATTTCTATTTAATGTATAGTGTATCTATCTACGTAAAATATTACAGATATAAAGAAACTAATATGTTAATGGATTGAATTTAAATATTTAATTTTTAAAAACACGAAAAATGGCCATATTTTCTACAGCGTAGTTTAATATGCAACGTGGTGTCCCTATTAATGATAGAAATTAAACACATAGGTAATTTATATATTTAAATACTTTCAATATTTTTAATTTTTTGGAATCTGAAACTGATACTTAAAGAAAGTTAAGACCAATATAAGACTAAGGCAAAAATGAACTCAATTTCAAAACATTTCTTGTTTAATTATTCATTCTAAATTAGTAATGGCACATTCTTAGATCAACAACAAAGAAAATGAATTATTTTGGTAACTAATTAAAATTAAGAATTAATTATGATACTTAGAAAAATAGCCTAAGTTATTTTTTGTCTTTACACCTATTTTACACGAATGAATTTTTTGGCTTTCAAAGTAAGCCCAACATATTTTTATGGACATATGATGCACATTTAATGGAAAGCCATCATATCGGCAACTTTATCTTCACCGCAAACAAAATAACTTCCGCTTTCAGTATAAGTAATATTCCTGTCTTTTTCGCGTCCCTTGCCCTTGTCTCGAACATTTAGTTTCTGTTCCTTCATTGTTTCTGAAATATTAGTTTTAGATATTCCTGACATATTTCTCTTATTAGCAAAGGTTCTGTTGTCTCCTAATCAAGACTATTAACAGCCTTTTTTATCAGAGAAGTTGCTGGACTTGATACCTTCTCTGAAATTTTGCAGCATTTTTTGAATAGAAGCATTGGGCTTATCAGTAACTGGAATTGATTGACTTGGATTATTGGGTTTAATTCTTTGACGAGGATTATCACCTTCACTATCACACAATTTTTTTTGTTCACTTGATGAATTATCAGCGGATTAATTTAAATTGGCACAAGCATTTGACGGGGTAGATGATGTATCTTCAGAGACGATTTATTTATATTGTTACAAGCGTTTTACTGAGGAAACGGCAACTAATACTCTTCAGTGCATTCATTAGAAATAGTGGGTTTAGCGTATATGCTTCTTCAGGAGTTCTTATGGGATCTAAATTATATACTCCGTGACATCGAACATGGCTTAGATATTTGCCAAAATTAGAACTCTGTCTAGAAGTTAGAAAACTTCTCCAAATATCTGTTACGTGACTTTTCTATCCTAATGCTGCGACCAACATTTTAAAATTTCTTCAACCCAATAGTATTCGAAGGCTCTGGAAACCGATTTATTCATACGTTGTGTTACTCGTTTCATTCATATGTTGTATTACTTGGCTCGTATAAAAACAACTTTCTTCGTCAACGTTATAAATTCGTTCTCGTTTACACATGAAACCATTATCTACCGTCACCTTTTTTACTTTTGTGAAATAGTCTGAAACTAGAGCATAAACTTTTGAGCCTTAGAAGGATTCGAATTTTGGGCTTTCCTTCTCCGGATGTTCTTATACTATTTAAAAAAAACTCTTAACCATACTCTCCTAATCGAAGCCCTTTTTTTGAACTTTTCACTATTGATTGACATACTATACTTTTGCCGCACATGCGAAGTACTCGCGGAGTTAAAATATATTCGACTTATCTTAGTCATATTATACGAGGTGCAAACCCTTTTTCTTTCTGATTCCTTCCATTTTTTCAACCACCTACTTTTCTTTCTACATTTACCATAACCTAATTTTGTCTACGATTACTAATATCCACAATACATTGAATGCTTTACAATGACATTAATTATAATATAGGAAATTCGTAAAAATTTACGATCGAAAATTTCTAACATCGACACGACGTTTCCTTTCGACTGATTTTGACAGAGTGATGAGAGCACGGGGCGGGTGGCCACTATGCCGCTCAAGCACCCATCTAACATCTATACTTAGTATTTGTCAAATATCGGTATTTTATAATGAAATGGTTGTGACCATATTTTCCATCTGACCATATTCGATTCACATACCTTTCATCAGAAAAATTTAACAAAAAGGCAAATGAAGGATGGCGATCTTACGATAACACATTTGGCTTTAGATGGCGATAAGAAAATTATCTCAGTATGTTTTATTGGCACTATCTACTCGTACGCTCCGAAATATTACTGTGGTGTAATTAAATATTACATGGTTTAACGTGTGAGACTTTGCTTCTTCACACATTTCCGCTTTCCGGTGCCTAAAATATTGTCATCGCAGATGATAAGCATAAATTTAACTTAAATATGCTATCTTCGAACTCAAAAACTGTGAAAAAAATTTAAAAAACATCTTTTTTATCAAATATTTGTTGGGTGCAAGATTTTGGTTTTAAAAAGTATAAAAAAATTTAAAAAAAGTTTATTGCAAAAATATATGTGTCAACCTATTGAATGTTTCTAAATATAATTGTTATTTTATTTTTACTTTTATAAAAACCACAAATTTCATTTATTTTTCCGAATCCGCAAAAAAACCAAGATAAAGAGTATATTAAACCTAGCAAAACAAAATCTTAGGTAATAACTAACTCAAATTCTATTTTAACTTTTATTAATTTTTTTTATTCATGCTGAGTAAACACTAAGTCAATTATTTAAATATATTTCGGCCTATAAATTTTTAAGTGAATTAATTATATTAGACTCTTGAAAATCAATGATATTATTAAAAAAATACCCAAGTGTAATGATCGAGATTCGAAATATTGTTTTTTTGTAGGCGTGAGATATAAACTGTTAACAATTATTTTTCATTTGCAGATTCAATATACTGGACATGTGTAATTTGAAAAAATATTAAAATAGATGATTATTTTTATTATGTGGAAATGGATTTCAGAAGAAAATTAGACGAAATTTGAGAAAATTTCCCTACACTCGCCCAGGAGAACAAAACTTTTGTTAAACAAAATTTGGTCAGAATAATGAGATATTTACACATCCATGTATTTATTATTTGTATCAGAATATATAATGTCAGACGCCAATAGTTTCCTATTTGATGTTGATTAAATTTATCTATGAATTGCAGCAATTTCGATTTATTAATTTTAATGGACTTAAATAGTCACCCGTCAATTAAAAATATTAATTGATTATCTTAACAAACAAAAAACAAAATTAGTAACGTGACTGAAAGAGTGTATGATTTGTTATAATTCATATGACTATATGATGTCGCCATGTTAAATGAATCGATATTTTAAAGTAGCTTTTAAAGCAAAATTCTGGCTTTTCGATAATACATTGTGCTATAATACATTGTGCTCGCATCATCGACAGACTTGATCGACACTTCGAAATAGTAGAATTCTATTTTTATGATGCTTCATACAGCTGATTATCTTTTACTCGAAACTTCTGTAGTAACTTATTATATGATAAGCTGCCCCTTTAAATCATTGAATGCAATCTATTCACTTCAATACCACATAAAAATACTACAGTAAATACATGCTTTTAATGTTTTAGAATATGGTGTCCATGGACATATGTGGTCGAATAATAATAGATTTTTCTTTTTTTTCGACCAACTTAAATCAATTTCTTTACAAAAAACCATGAATGGGAAATTGAAACACACCTATATCATTTTTAATATAGCGAAAGATTTCTCCT
This sequence comes from Druceiella hillmani, assembly GCA_039881145.1. Taxonomy (NCBI): domain Eukaryota; kingdom Metazoa; phylum Arthropoda; class Insecta; order Lepidoptera; family Hepialidae; genus Druceiella; species Druceiella hillmani. The sequence goes on along the minus strand of JAYKKI010000007.1, from coordinate 41,179 downwards.
TGACATTTCATTTAAAATGCCGTTTACGTGTTACAAGTTTTATTTTGAAAACCCATATGATAGCGACAAACGGATAATACCAAGCCGCAGTTTTAAGTTTTATGTCGATTGGCCCCGGCTTTAGCCACTTAGATACCATATCAGCCACTTTGGATATTCCAAAAAATATATTGGTAGTTTTATAGCCATCTTCATAATCAGGTTTGTTACTGGTGACAAACCACTTGAAAACATACTCTGTGACATGCCTCAAAGGAAGAGGTAAATAATGCTATGTCTATTAGCAATATGTACGCTCAAGGATTATTTTAGATAAGTGTAGCAGCTGATGGATGTTGGCCATGAAGTTCATATAGAATAGGTTGCAATGCTCTTTCAGGTGCTGCTGCTATCGTAGGTTTTCATACAAAAAAATTATTATATATCCGTGTTTAAAATCAATATTGTGATCGAAAACTCATTCATGAAAAACTTATTTCTGATGGTGACTCCAGTAATTATAAAATTATTTTAGATTTAAAGCCATAGATAAGGAGAACAGCGGAAAAAAATATAAAAATAATCTTTTGCGAAATTATAGCAATGTTTTGTTACCATTAACCAAAGATACTAGCTATAATACTGGTCCACGTAAAATTGTTATAGGTGAGTGAATATTTATGTTTAAGAACGGGGGTTAATTTTGCGATTCATCATTAGAAACAATGAGTATTAAGTTTAGAGGAAAAAATCAAATATTTATCAGGAAATATCCTAAATGATCCTTGTCATGTATTAAACTACAAAAAAATTGTGCTCACTACTTTTGTTCTTCGTATATTCGAGCAACCCGCAATAATAATAAAAATGTTAGTATGTAATTTGTAATCTACAAGAATTAAGCGTAAAACAGTTTAAACATTCTTAAAATTTAATGTCGTAACGTGGTAAAAAATCTTATAGCTCAGGTTGTCAAATTTATTGGGGGGAAGCACTTTAATTTTACTCAAATCGGTTTTTATAGTGGACACTGTGCAGCAATAAAATCATTTAATACGCAACGGTTTCATTACGTTCCGAATAAAAGAGATATTCAATAACTTTACTTTCGTTTTGAACTAAAGAAAAAATCCAGACTAGTTTAATGACAGATATTGGTTATGAAGTCAATTGCCAACAAGCTGATATGAGGGACATTGTACTTTAGAAATGAAAATCTGAGTTTCTAAGTAAATCGTTTTTTACAAACCTGAATGAGAGAATTTGGAAACAAATACCATTACAAAGTAGTAGTTCAAAGTGGCTTGAAATTAAAAAAAAACTTCAAACCGCATTACGGTTTCGCAGGACTGTTTGCATACGCAAGCGAAGAAAAAAGATTCATTGCGGATTTCTCATTAAAACCATTTTGAACGGTTCCCCATTAGTCCATATTCCGTCCATCAAATATGGAAAAGGTAATAAACAAATTGCACTAAACTGGCTTTGGAACCAAGAAAATGTGGTTACATAGAAGTACGATTTATTTATTGATGAGAAATATTATTTTTTGGAGATTACTCCTCACTGCAAATACGCAAATAGTATTTTAGAAATAAAATTTCCTTCTTCTGATGTCAATATGAACGTAGAAGAAGTGATTGAAAATAGGAAAAAAAATTTTGAAAAAATCAGTAGCTGATCATGAACACAAACCACGCTTGGCGTTATTAGGTACAAGGTCAGCTGCACATTACAAAACAAAACCATTGCCTATTTGTCGTTTGGACTAGTAAGCGATTACAACTGAATGTCGAAATCATTGAGCGAGATGACCAAATTCGAAAGAATAAATTGAAGTCAAACTAATTAAATTTTGTAAAAACTCTTTACTTCTAGAATTCGTTTATCCGCAGCATCCGAAATCGATGAACAATAGTAATCCTTATTTCTGATTCGTGGATGTTGAGAATAAAAGTAGAATTTGAATGATATGATGACTGGGTTATAAGTCTCAATTTGTTTATTCACAACTAAACGGCAGAGAATAAAGTACAGTTATATAAATGTACTAGGGTTCTATTCAGACTTCATAATGGTATAGTTAGAGAGCTTGGTTAAAGTTTTTTGATATGTATTTTTTTTCATGAACTTAGCCTAGCACTTTTTTCATGAGTATATTTCCACACAAAGTATATATATTTCCTCCTCTCAAAATCATTTTATTTCACTTAGAATAGAGGACAAGATTTATATACATAAATATTTCAAAAGTGATTTATAACAATTATTTTAATACGAATTAATAAACTTCATCTTTCTCCTCACACCATTTTTTTAAACTTAAAAACCATTACAGTGGCTCATTTATTACGACGACTTCTCTATACATGCTATTTCAGACATTTATATGCACATTTTTAATCTCTACTATACACTATTCCTAGTGCCAATGTACCTGTAACAGTTTTCCTATCATGTTTTGTCATGAAAGCACCTATATGAGTGACCTTTTCTTCGATTAAGTCGGCGCTCTTAATTACATCTCCATTAATTATCGAGATATAATACATACTATATAACAGTAATCTGGAAGTTTCACACCAATTAAATGAAAAGTTTTTGCGTGATTATCTTAAAAAAATATATAAACAAAGAAACAAACTTTTCGTATTGTAATTTTAGTGGGATTATAGCGTGAATAAAATATTCTGAGTCTGCGAATAGTTACACATTTTTAAAATATTTTATTAGATATAGTTCTTAAAGCAAAAGTTATGTTAACAACATTACAATGCTTTTTTTTTAGCTTTTTTTTACAATCTAATATTGTTAATGAATTTTTAGTGAGTAATATTAGTTATCGGGGAGAAATGTAAGTAAAATAATATTCTAAATATTTATTTCAGGAAGTTATTTTTTTAATTTATTAAAGTTGAAAATATATGTTATTTATAAGCTTTCAAGTTTGTAATGCAATAGAAGCTCTTTATCAAAAATTGACTGGCTAACTAGATTTCCTACTGTTTGCGAAGCGTACACGTAAAGTTAAATAACGTAGATGATATGTAAAACAGCGACAGAGCCTTGACTTAAAATCAAATTCATCCTAAGAATATCCATTCAATATTCTATTTAAAATAGCGTAAAATTTACTTTTGGCGGCTAATCCGCATTATATGGCTACACAGGCGTCCGACATATTACTAATAGCAAGTTTCATCTTTTTTTTTTAATAGTAAGGTGACGTAAAATAATTAAGGAAAAATTAATTGTCGCAAATTATCAAGGTATCTTTATCGACATTGATATGAAAAAGTAGATTGCCCATGCGGTGTTGAGAAGCCTAATAATTCCATACCATTTATGGGTAGCATTTCCGTTAAAATGAATTACGACAAACCGGTGACGGATCCTGAAGGTGATCTCTCAGTTCGTAATGATACGGGCACTGCCGAAAACACATGTCCGGTTCTCATATTCGGAAGTATGAAAACCTTTTAATTAGTAAAATAAACTACGGAACTAAAATGTATTAATTTAATACATTCGTCTGTTACACTATTTAAATGCATTTGAAATTATTATTTTAGCGGTGTTATAGTTTACCCTGCATAGGCGAGAAGTTCATTAGAGATAAATATATTTACTCATATAGATCTTGTCACTAAGTGAGTTTCGCATTAATAATGTAACTTACTACATTTTTAGTAGTCATATTTCATGTCATTTAATCAATAAATTAAATTCAATTTTTAGATATGTAACGGCGCGTGTAAAGTGAAATAACAATATTATCAGCTGTTCCGTAAATTGAGTAATAGAGAACCTATATGTAGTGCCTGCGTACGGCTAGCGTGAACTTGTGTGCGGCTTGCCAAACAGTCACTCCGGGTAAGTACCGTACTCCCCGTGCAAGTATCGATTCAATGGACAAGAGTTATGTGTAATATTTTTTGCACCCAATTAGAAAAAAGTCGTGTTTTGCGCTTTATTTCAACGACAAGTTATTCCTTTAAATGAATGTCTATACACGGACGCTGCATATATATATATATTTTTTTTTTTGGACAAAGAGATTTATTTTTAAAACATATGCATTTGTTGGCAAGGCACTGGTTTTTGCGTGCCTGCATGTGCATTTATCAATGAATGACCTCTAAAAATTGATTGCCAAGTTGCAGATTATTGCATTGGTGTGGCCAATTCTAATGTAACTTTGTTTAAATCTTTTGAGTTTTATTTTCTGCTGGGAAAACAAATGTTAGTTGTCCTTGAATTGATTCAGATCTCGCAAATTCCATTTTTAAACTCAAATACATTGCGTGCAATATTTTTGTATCAAGTGAGCCTCGGCAGATTTTTCATTCATTTTAAATTCAGAATTACCTATATCGAAGAAAGGAAGCTTTTGTCATTTCCTTCCACTATTTTCTTTGCAATACCCATGACAACTCTGTGAGCTTGATCTGTATATTATGCCACAGTTATTTACAAATTATTTACTAATTTTATAACAGTTATTTACCTGCGTTCTGCATCTAACTACGCAACATATTTTGTACATCTCGGTTATATCTTCCAACACTGCTTCGCGTTTTAGAATGCCGTAGGCTACCATGAATAATTTTGCATTTTGCCCAAATCCTTACTGGTTCTTCTATAACATGTGGTGAAAACTCTTCCATTATCACTTTTTAATATAAAACTATAAGAATTTTTCAAAAATTCTATTGCTGCGTCAGCAACTTGCTTGGTTTTTAGTGGTCCCAGGTACACGAATTTTGTCGCATAATCTTGATAGTTGACAAGCGATTTATATTCTTCATCTGGAGCAAACTCTAGGTGCATTAAATCTACTTGCCCCCGTGCATTAAAATCTTTTGAAACTAGAGATTGCGTAACCATATCTTCTTCTGGTATTGAATCTTTTATTTCGCATACGGAATACTAGTTAAAAAATATCACAATGACCTTTTTTGGAATTTAGAACCTATTTTTAATACGATTATACATTTTAGCCAGCCACTTCTCTTAGTCTTCTGATAGTATTGCAAAATATTTCAGCATCATAATTATTTGAATTTTAGGATTATCAATGTATTTCTTCTTGAATGTAAGACAAATTTATTCCCAATTTCTGTAATAACATATCTTAAAAGAAACAAGAGTCTATTGCCTTATTTGCATGGTCAATCTACTTTCTTTTACTTATTTTATAAGCCAAAAACGAAAATTAAATTACATAAGTATCGGCCAAATAGATAAACAAAGCACCTTGATTCACTACCTAACTTATGTTTTAACAGAAAACGAATATAATATTATAATGATTTAGAAGCCTTTGTGAAAGCCCTTTTCCTTGGTTCATGTCAGCAAAATGTCTTGTAAAGTAGACCCCGGTCTGCTTTGATTGTTTAGACAAGTATCGTTTGGTTACAATTTAATTCATTTTAGCCGGAATAATGTACATTAATATTTGAAATATACAAATGTTTTAGAGTGAGAAATCCATAATATGCTAGTGCGCTTAAAACATTATCAATAATAATATATACGGTGAAAGTGATTCTAGTAACTGTTTTCACACGTATATTAATTGGAAATTTTGCAAACTTATCTTAGTTACTTAACCTACAGGTTATAATTAACCTAGGTTGACGATATCTTAATAAGTTTAAAATCCCGGTAATCATAATTTTACCAGCAATATGCGACAAAAAATAATGTTTTGTTAAAATGCATCCTAAATTAATTTCTTACAAACTATTTTGATAACCGTCTCATTTATATGTTATATCATAATATATATATATATATATATATATATATATATATATATATATATATATAATGAAAGTCGTTTTACATTATATGTAATGGAGTCGTTTTATGTTATTTCATATCGGCGATCCATTATGTACATTTGTATTCTTATTTCATATAATGTTTTATAATTGGGATGGCAATTTGATTTTAAACAAACTAGAAATTTGGCTTTCAAAAACATATTTTGTTTAGCAAGTTATTTGTAAATTGATGTATAATGTGGTTTGATTTAAAATACCTAAAAAACTTCTTTTCCTTTTAAACGAAGCTTGTCTTTAAGGGACCCATAAACTCTTGTTATACTGTAAAAGTAGATAAAGAAACTATACATCTTCATGCCTTTATTGAGGAAGATATCGAATTTTTAGATCCAATAATCATCAAAAAAGGCAATTTAAATGAAAAAGTGTTTGCAGTAAAGCATACATATATGCCAGTTATCTGATTTTAAATAAACTAGAAGAAAGAAGGGAAATATTATCAAAAACTGTAGTAAGTTTTTGAAGAAAAATTAAGAATTAAAAATTTATCGAGGTAACAAAAAATTTTCTTGCAGAATTTTGTTATAGAAGTGTAGATGAGGGACTTAGATATTTGTATCTATATTTATTGAATATTGCGTCTATCACAACTATAACTCCGGTTGTTAAAACGATAAATATTCGAAAACTGTCAGCTTCAGTAAAGTTTAGTTTCATAAAAAATATAATAGTCAATAAATATAGATGCAAAACTTTAATTCAACCATTTTAAATAACTTTAAATATTCCAATAAATTTATTCATATACGTTAGTTGCTACGCGCGTCTTCACATGCAATGAAGTTAGAGCTTTATTTTTTTTTAATTCAATTAACCTTAAAGATCTACAGGTTTAAGATAATAAAAATTATATCAAAATTTATTTAGTAGTTTTCTTTTGACTTATGAACAAATAAATAAATAAAAAATGTTTCCCTTGTTTTTCTAACACTATATTTTCAGTAAACAACGAATATTACCCATCCTCCTGATTCATTTATTTATTTATATTTCAATTCTTTTCGGTGCTTCATGACCGGGGTAAAAGTACTAATAAGTAACGCGGCCGATCTAATCTATGGAGGCTCAAATTTTTTTTTCGGCCAAACGGGCAATTTAACTTGGGTCTTTTTTTTATAATATATTTATTATGAGATAAACCAAATATAAATAATAATACCCCAATTGCATTAACTGCTAATGATCATCATCTTCCTTCTCGTAATCTTACGAAACTAGAATTAGAATTTTGAAATATGTATAAAGTTTTTAATTTCATTTTCGAAGAGAATTTTTAAACAATAAGTATTTGAATAATGCATAAAAAGAATTAAGGATGAAAGGAATCAATAAAATGTGTACGATATAATTTTATTTATTTAATTAAATTCAGTGAAAATTAGGATCATTTTGAAACAATTAATTTTGCATTAAATTATTAATTAAATGAGAACAGATTATAGTGAAAAACATAAAGAAAACACGAAAGTAACAAGCAATTAATTTTCTTCGGGCAGACTTAACTACAGCGTTTTAAGATGCAAGGAGTTTATTGCCACTCAGTGAAGTATTTCAATTTTACGAGTTCCATGAAATATAGAGTCGTATATTATTTTAGTCGCAATGGTTTGTCTGGAAATCTTGTAAATTATATATCGAACGGGAATTTATATTTATCAAGTAATATTTAATAAATAATTTGTAATTCGCTGCAGCTTAATGATCACACGTAGTTTTATTGCAATAATTTATACTTTTTAGTTCAATATTGAAATGAGAAATTTGGATTCCAAAAACTGTTCGTATTCATATAAGTAACAGGTTTTGAAATAAATTAGTTTTTTATGTAAGGAAGTCCTTACCATTCATTACATACCTTCAAAATTGGTTTTAATTCCTCTACCATTGTTAGGTGGACAAGCCATTGTTCAATTAAAAAAAATAAACATTAATTTTCTGAACGTTTTAATTATATTTCGAATATTTATGATAACAAATTTCGAAATACACAATCTAATAATAAATGAAATATTAAAAGAATAATTCTGATTTTATGCCTTAAAGGTACGAAATTTTTAAATAAATAATTGAAAACAAAAATTATTCCTCACCAACCGGTAATGGAATGGACCATTTATAAAGAATAATTCAATAAAAAAACTAGTAGAAACATAATTGAATCTGCATGTTTGTACCTAAAAATATGAGATACTACCTAGTCAGTTTATAAATTTAATCTGACCTTTATAATATTTAATTGCATTAAAATCTAAAATTTTTCAATAACGCGTATTTCAATAGCCTTTTTGCGTTTTTGATTTGATATACATCAAAAATTTTATTACATGTTTTTCTACTTTATGTACAAATTTTCTTGTATTGCTATCAAAAATGTTCCAAAGAATAGCTTTACAAATAAATATTACTGCATACAAGAAAAAGTACTATTTTCATATCAAAGTTCGTGCACATTTCATCACCTACCAGAATATAGTTTATTCGACGATTTGGTTTTAGGGGGCAAATTTATTAATTTCTGACAATTTTTGCTATTTATCTGAGATTTATACTGATGGAAGATGTGGTGACCTAAGATAGTCGCTAAAAATGACCATAATATTTTTGAAAGTCGTTCGTTCTAGTCATAAATTATCTAAACATAATGTTTCTTGAACATAACAATGCATAGCAATGAAACTTTTTTTTACATAACCAAAAATTATTATTTAAGATTGAAAATAACAATACAATATATTGTTTTCCGTATTGTTTGATATTACTTATTGGAATAGCACATTCATATATTTCGTATCAAAAATCAAAACAGGATTGTAGCTTTATGCGTTTATTAGAGCGTCATATATTTAATCTTATTCATTTTTCGTAATTATCTGAATCATTTTACCTGTAAAGAAAAATTTCAAAACGCATTGCTAATTCAGAACGGAACAAATTTTAACGGGAAATTTTAACCACATGTAACGTTTAAAATTAAAACTTAAATTGATTTTCTAAGTAACCATACAGTCGATTAATTAGTATTTATGTAATACTGTTATATTAAAAACAAAATATTCATATATACATTTATTCATAATATTGAAAATAGTCTATTCCATGTTTAGTAATTCGATTTTTCCTCGTGGCTACCACTCAATACTTTTCCTATGGTAATGACTTTAAAGTAAATATTTTTATAACTTTAGAAACAATATTGTTTTGCCGTTTAGAGTTGAGTTTTTTATAACATTTTGGTTTTTCTCATATTTGTGGAAAACAAAATATGTACATTTAGGAAGAATTGTTTGAAAAGAATTAATATTTTCCTTGTAATGAAGTATATTTAGGAAAAATTTCTATGTTAACTAGTGTCTATAAGTTATTTGTACAAATATTACTTAATTACTTCTATATGCATTTTTGATCAAGTTTGTATTGCATTAGAAATCTTCCACTCCCTATGAACTTTGTTATTTCATTGGTCTCTTGTTTTAAAATTACCTTCAGTTGAAGACGTCGCGCATGTAGTTATATAGATAGCGAAATAAAACGATTTTATTCATATAAACGATTTTATTCACTTTATTTATATTACACATAAAGTACAAATTAGATCTGTATATTTGATTTCTTTCAAACTATTATTTAATATTTACGTAAAACGAAACTTACGTTTTTTTTTGCATCGTGTTGTAGAACAAGGAACACTTTTAATATTATCCGTAAATACGTCTGTCGGTCACAGCTTTGCAGACTGAATTATTTTGGACTCATATGAAAGAAATTTAGATTTCCATGTTTCGCGTGAAAATAGATAAATAGCATAAAAATATTTTTTGCTTAAAATGTGTTGGAATAATCGCAAAAAATCTTAGCACCTGAAATTTCGTCGCAGGTATCTTTTTATCTTGGTTTTTGCAAGCAGATATGGTTAGAATCTACCTACGCACAGGGATACGAATAGGCAAAACATGCTTTGCAGCGATCATTATAATAAAATTATTTATATTCATGTTCACTATACTAGTTCAAAGTTTGTTGACCTTTGTTAAGTTAATTAAATTTAATATAATAACTTTAATTAAATTTCTTACAAAAATCAGCAGGAAAATTAACAATCTACGGATAATCTAGTTGTGACATTAATATATTATTTTGATATAAATACAAGATAAATTCTATCCATTGGAAGTTGACGATACTACTAAATTACGATAAGGATGTTCATTATGAACTTTTTATTTAAAACTTGTGGTTTTCCTCCATGCAACTTATGAAGGATACTTGCGGTTGATAAGTGTGAATGGACGCACATCTATAAACGATTTTCTTTTTAAATAATAGCAAAGAGGGACAAAGCTTAAAAACATAAAAAAGGCTCAAATTCCGACAAAATTCGTTGGAAAAAATAAGTTAAAATTATTTTTTCGAACATTTCTTTCCCTGTAATATAATTGCAAATAAAAAGTTTTCTGTGATGGATCGTTGGCAATTAGCAAAGATCATTGCTAAACATGTAATTATGATCATTGCTAAAAATGTAAAATAGGTCATGGTAAACAATTTAAATGAAGTAGAAATAATACTACATCATGTAGTTTCATTTATTTGTGAATAATTAATTTCTACAAAATTAACGTCAAACATATTAAATATTTGCTCCAGCATAATAAGCTCAAAGTATGAATATTCTATTCAATTTGCTTTAACTCTCATTTCTATCTATAAAATAATAATAATTCTTAAGTTGGTCTCTTTGCAATCGTAGTATCGATATATTTAAGATTACTTGGACTTTGTTTAATTATGGTAAATGAAATGGTTGACAAATTAAAATCTAATTAAAATATGTATTTCAAAAGGTTAATTTACATAATAACAAATTTTTTTCAATAATTTTTGCACTGGTAACTATATTCTTGTGTATTACATTTGATTTAAAATTGTAGTAATTGTTTTGAAGTCAATTACTTATTTACGTTTCTTCGCTTTCTTTTAGTTTGGTTTCACAACATTTGTTATTAATAAGCTGAGTGTTAATACACTCAGCAATATGACTTAATTTAATAATGACGAACTGAAAGTAATGGTGGAAGCGATTTTCCTTAAAACCAATGCTAAATGAGTCGTAAATGAGTCGTAATAAGTGTAAATGAGTAGTAATAAGTGTAAAACGATATTTTACAAGTAGATCTAGCCCCAGCAAGAAACAGACATCGAGGCCGTGCATTACTTTATTGGACTAAAAATATGAAATGATTTCGAATTCAATTGTTACCTGCGACGAAAGTGGATTCTATAAGAAAAATTTCTTTATCACTAAAATCGTATTCAAGCTGTTATCTGTCACAGTGATTTGATTAGATAAGATAACGAACTTTGTGAAAGTGATCATGTACGACGAAACTATATTAGGCCCATCAAATAAGATTTAAAGAGAAAGCTAATGGCAAAGGTCTGTTACATATTAACCCAACAAAGTTTTATTTTGCATAAATTGACTAAAAATTGCTTTTCTTCACTGCTACTGCGCAATGAAGCGCGGTTCATTATATTGTCTATAAATAACTGAAGCACAGAACTATTACTATAGATTTCTGGTAAATATCGGGTAACGATGTTCTGTGTCTTTATAATTTTTTTTATTTAATATTTTTAAAAGAATTCTATTATTTCATTTGCCTTTTCTAAAATTACTATATTACAATTATTGCGCGTTAACTTCTGATATATATTTGGAGTAATATGTTGTATAACTTTGTGAAATTTTAAGGTTCTATGTAATTTTCTTATATACATTTCTAAAAAAGTTTTGGGATTCATGGAATTTCTTTTTTCAACTGAACTAAGATGATATGATTATGAAATTAAAAAATAAAACTAAATCACTTTTAGCGACATTAAAATTATTATTTCGATATTTTTTATTTTTACCTGCCAAATTTCAAAATTAAAATATTTCCATAAAAAAACACTATGACTGCCGGCCAACCGGAATAACCCGTAAATAATCATCTTTTCATCTAGAATTATTAACATAAAAACAATTATATTAATGTAATATTTTAATAATAATAATATTTCCACAGATAAAATAAAATCCCAATGTCACTCATAGTATCGATCTCTTGCTACAGTGAGACTTTTAACTTGGTCTTAAAATACTAATGATGATTTTGGTATAAAAAATTAATAAAAAGCAGTAATGAAATTTAAAAATGAGTTGGTAGGTTAAGATAACATTATCCACTCACAAATTTCTAAACAGAAAAAGAATAATTATATTCCACGGTAAGTTGTAAGGTCTATCTTCATGGCATAAGCTGAAGCAAAGAAAAACAACAAATTTTAAACTGACTGATCAGAGAGCATTTGACCAAGGCAGGCTGCGCAGTGAAGTAAAATATTTTGTCCTAATTATAGCGGATGGTGTAGGGTGGTATAAGCCTATAGAATGGCGCCAGTCATCGTTTTACAAATTGCATCTTATAATTCGACATAAATTTATAATATGAGAAATTCCCAAAATGAACCATCGATTCTTAATATGTTAAATTTTAACTTTTTCCTTTGGGCATCGGTATTTGAAGCGAGTTTTATTAAATATGTCTTGTAAGACATAAATTAATTCGGAACATAATGAAATATTTTTTATGGAAAGAAAAACTGCGCGTACTTTTTACACGCATATTTAATTAACTCAAAACCATTTCCCCTTAATTTCGGAAAACCTAAGTTTATTGATCCATTCTATATACGAGATTAATAATATATCATTTTGAGCTGGCAGCTACAGAAATTTATTAGTTTATATTATAAAAAATCCTACATTAATTTTTGACTCTACAAAAAAACGGGCAAATTATTTGTTTCAGTACTATAATACTTAAAAAAATTTAAATGTGTCCAAATGAAATAATAGAAATTATTACATATCAGCTCATCAAGATGTAAATACGAATATGTAGCTTAGGCTCAATGAACCTATGACTAACAATTGCCACAATATTGAAAAATATCCTCTTCCTTCAATGCCAATATCGTTATAACTTTTTCGTCGCCTTCTTGAAATATTTCTTTTTCCTGTAATTTGAATGTACTAAAACTTTGCGTGTGGAATATACACTACTTACTTTTAATTTATATCAATATTATCTTATAGTGTGTACATCATATATATATATAAATTAATTTAAAAACTAATTAGAAGCTTACTGTTAATACTTAACTAAAAACTATTAAGTGTGACACAATTAAAATTAATGATATAAAATATATACTAAATATTATTAAAAACACTTTCCTTGTCAGATTTTTTTTTACGTGGAAAGCTTATAATTCATAAAATTTCAAGCAATGCTATGGTCACTGATGTGATGGAAATTTAATTTGTGTGTATATTGGAAATTCATATCATTTATTCCGAAATATAATTAATTTTGCTTGGTAATCATATATCTACCTATCAGAAGACATAGCCCTCTTTCTTTTCTAGCCTTTTTATATACATTTTCAATGTTAAGCCTTATATCTTGAGGTGGACATTATTTCTTAATTTTCCCTATTCCGTGTAAACGAAGCCACGGGTCAATATCATTAATTTTATATCATTAATTTTAATGTATAAAATTGCCTACTTTGTCAACGTTTAACTGTAAATAGTTGAATTGTTAACCAAATGCAGAGGTTTACATTACTTTGCTAATATATCAGATAATAAAAGACTAAATGTAATGTTCAATAGCCAGCCGTAAGCAAAGCAATGGAATTAGTAACAAAAGATTGAGTAAATTTAATTTGGATCCATGACCATTGACAACGGTAGAAAAATTTGGGTCTTTCTTAATACGAGAATAACGAAAAATTTTGTTGTTTAGAAGCATACCAAGAAATTTTAATTTTTACTAAGAGTTTTTTCTGTAATACGTTGAATTTAGTGAAATGTTTATCTTTTTATGTATATAGAAGTATCTTAGCTTTGCAAAAGAGAACTGTTTTTATGTGAATAATAATTAATTCTTAAAAATTTTGTTCTGATCATGATACATTTTTTCGGGTTAGTACATCAATTTATCTTGGTATGTAGGAGAAGCTTACTGTTCACCCTAAAGTTTGCACTTACTCATAATGACAATAATTGACTTCAAAAAGTTAAAACAAAATGTCACCTAATTAAATACGAAAAACAAAATTTGCCTTTAAAGAGAAACAAAATGGAACAATACTACCATTTTATATCGTTTGCTATATATACATATTTTGAAAAAATAAAAAGAAAACTTATGATCTAGTAATCATTTAATAAAGTAACCAACATTTTTCAGCACTTATTGAAGAAAATTAGCAATTTATTTTATGCTTTAAACGTTACTTGCTACAATTAACTCAATAAGAGTTCTATCTCCTCTCCTCTTCTCAGTATTTATTGATGATGTTGTTAAAACATTTCTAGCAATTATCGTCTCTATGCTGATGATCTACAAATCTATACGCACTTGAACCTCCATTCTTTATCAAAAACCATCGACATCCTTAAGCGAGATCTCGCTTCAATTGGTCAGTGGGCTCATGAAATGGGTCTTTTGGTTAATCCAAGTAAGTCACAAGCTATCATCATCGGTAGTCAAAGACTGACTTCTAAAGTAACCCTACCTAGTTTACCGAAATTAGTGCTAAATATTACAATAATACCATACACGTCAACTTTTAAAAATCTTAATTGGCGGCCTCAAGTAAATGAAGTTAGTCATCGTGTTTTCAACAGGATACACAATTTGAAACGTCTTCAAAATTTTCTGCCGACTAAAATGAAAATCTACCTTTGTCAAACACTTTTATTACCATTAATCGATTATGGAAACGTGTGCTATCCTGATCTTAATGAAGAATATTTGTGCAAGATGGAAGGTCTTCAAAATTTATGCATTCAGTATATCTTCGGCCTCAGAAAATATGATCACATTTCTGAATACAGGTCACTTCTCAAATGGCTGAAGATCCGATCGACGCCAACTTCACATACTTACACTTCTTTTTAAGATATTAAAAAATCCTCATAGCCCAAATTATCTTGGTGGCAAATTTAAAGATTTGTCTGCTCACGGGTTGCGATCTGAAGTTCACACACCCTACTTATTCCTAAACATACCTCTACCACTTACGAAAAATCCTTCACTGTCCAAGCAGCAAAAATTTGGAATCACCTGGATCCTGACATCAGGAAAACCACGTCTCTAAACATTTTCAAAGATCTAGTGAAAAAGTCCTGCATCTCCTGAAACCTTTGTCTTTGTGTCCTTGCCCTTTCTTGTCTTTCCAATACCAAATCATGTCAATATTTTGTTTTCTTTTTTAATTAAATTTTTATTTTTTTTTGTCTAATGTGCTATGAAGAATTTTCATTGTAAAGTCTCTTACAGTCTACCAACTAAATTTCAATACAAATTGTTATGGTTGACTGGAAGAGATTGCTCATATAGCAATAAGTCCGTCATATGTACTATACATAAAAGTTAATAAATAAATAAATAAGTAAAATAAGCATGCAAAAAATGGCAAAAATTTTATGATAATGCAAGAAACAAGGTATATTAAGGTCATCACAGATTTGATTGTATATTTCGTAAAAACTCATAGATATTCGGCTTCCCACGTTATATTTTTTTTATTCATCTTATTATATTTTCCTGTTTCAAAACTTTATCTGTTAAAGTCAATTACGTTTTTTTGTGAACTTTCCTTTTACACCATGAGTCTCCGTATTTTTTTGTTTGTCAGTCTTTAATTACAAATATATTGAGTTGGTAACTTATAACAACCGCCCCCCACCAATCTTCCTACATAAACTTTTTCACTTTTTATATGCAGTGAATAAAATCGATCATCAATTATATAAGCGCCGTCGGTATCTAAAACTTGCTGGCAACGTGTGGGCAGAGCAAAAATTCCTATAATGTAGAAATATTTGGTGTTTTAACAGAAAAACTGGTTAGATTCGATTTTGATGTGACTTTCGTTTTTAATGTTTCCATCCCGTAAATTGTTAGGCAGAAAGCGAAACAGGTAGAAACAAGAGGGTGAAAGGTCGGAAGATTAGTGTGGATGAGGTAGAATATTCCATCGAACTAAAAGTACTTATTCACGCCTCACTTTGGCTATATGAGGATAAATATGGTCACGTAAACAATAAACTGTGTTTCGATTTGAAGGACGTTTACCGGCGACTTTGCTGAATTGTTCACACTAAATTCTAGCACTAATTATATTATTATAGTATCTTTTTCCCAGCTCCTAGCCACTGGCGTTTATGCGACGAATTAACATAAGCCATCACTTTTCATCCGCTGTAATCATATACTTTGAACATTCATTAGTACGATGGGAACTCAGTAGTTTCATGCACATATTAACAATCGTCAAAAGTTGAAGGGCTGTTAGATCACGTGGAAGCCAATCGGAATATTTCCACTTCTTTCTCAAAGCTTAAAGTTGTTTTCCCAACGCAGTCTGAGAGCATGAAATTAGCTAAGCCAAATAACCCAAACTTAATCTAGGATCACTTTTGAATTTTAAATTTTTTTAAATTTTTCTAAATCAATTGTATAAGGTCGTCTTGAATGAAATATATCAGAGAGATTAAAATTTCCTTCTTTGAATCTTTAGAAACAGTACTTGTCCTAAGAGAGCACATCTTCACCCATCGTTGTGGAAATATTGCGTGTTGCCTTGTTGGCTTTTCGCCCTAAACAAACCTCACGAAATAAGAGCACTCTAAGTTCGCTTCTAGGTATTTCCATTTTTTCATTTATTTTTAATTGCCGATTATTCAATTGCAAACTGAACGTGAAAGTTGAACGCCACGCTCTTTATATATCCTACAAGAAACATTGTAGAAAATTCTATAAGATTCCAGAAATCATATTTTATATCGGTCTGTAAGGAACATTAAAATTTATATAAGGTGGATCTTCCAATTTTGAAAATATTATTAAATAACATATATGTAACGTAATATGTTAAGTAATCTCTTAATAGATGAAGTCAGAAAGTTTGAATTATGCTTCATGATATGCCGACAAAGTTATTATAAATATGTGTAAATTTAGGTACGAAAAACTCTTTTTATTTACTGTATGCATACACGAGTAAATGATAATTAAAAGTAACTTGAGCTTTCTTCACTTTGCTTTTCTTACAACCTCCTTTCAGAAAACTTAAATCTCCTAAATTTAAAAATAATTCCGGTGGAGTATCGTTATAAGAGGCAAAGCAATAAAAAGAGAAAATTCGATTTAATTTATGTCCTTATTACATTAAAATTACTTATAAATTTTTTTGCCTTCTTGAGAAAAACAATTTAACAAAACGCATTTAAGTATCATATTGTTTAAATATATATATATATATATATATATATATATATATATATATATATAACGTATAATGTTAAGTTATCTCTTAATAGATGAAGTAAGTTGAAGTAAGTCGCGTAAGTATCATATTGATTTTAAATTGAGTTTTAAAGCAACTAAACTTCATAGTTAATATTTAAACTATTTTTAACTGTTTAACCTATTATGAACCAAAAAAACAAATATGAGTATGTGAAACTCATTTTAATATCCAAAACTAACTTAGTAATAATTGTCATATAATTGTTAACAATATATGGATGAAAATTTTCAGAAAAATATATTTTTCTTTCCCCTAACTCTGCAATTGATATTTAAAAAAAAGTATCTTTACCATTAGTTTGTAAGAGAACTCTAACCATTATAACTTTTGAGGAATCCGCAATATTTCTAAAAGTGAAAAAAATATGTAACGCCATGTATCTACATTAAAAAAAATGTTTACATGTTAACATCGTAATATTATTATTTGTAAATAGTTTAATTAAAATATTTTACAGCCTTAAATGTGTATTTATTCCTAGGTGTGTACGGAACCCTCTTAATGCCAGTTTTACTCGCCCTTGACAAATTTAAATTTGTCTCACTTCAATGACTACGAATCGCATTACGACACATTTTATGAATTGCTAACTCATGACCTAATTTTGCTGTTACCAAAATTCTTCAATATTTTTTTATGAAAACGCCTTAGGCAAATAAATCATTCATTCATTTCCTTTTCCGCCTTATTACTGTTATATTCCATCATTCCTGCGATATTTACCGCACTTATAAATCACATTATATTAAAAATTATAGAGGAGACGAAATTTGAAAATAAATCTACAAAATCGCAGACAAAATATGATCATAAATTACAAAGAATCGATTGGAAAACAACGTTTGCCTTTTGCAGCTCTTCTTTGCCGGTTCATTTTGTGCCTCAATTTCTTCTTAAACCTATAATTTTTTATTTCTTGAACAATGTTTAATGTGTGTTTTAATAATTTAGATTTATTTATTCGTAGCTTTTGCGAATTTACGCAAAAACGTGGGTGGTTTATAATAACTTTTAACAAAAAAGAAATCAAATGATACATTTCTTTTTTGTTCGAGAATATTTAGTGGCTCGTGGAAGAGCCATTTAAAGTTTTATTCCTTAATAAGTATCCTGTAAAATTGTATGTGAATTAATAGGATGTTCGTATTACATTTTGTCTAACAAAGATGATATTGACGAGCCCAAAACTCAAATTATTATTAGGGCTTATTTATGTTGGGACGGCCTATCATCTAATTTAATATAAGGAACGTTTCGGTAAAATTACAACCTTAAAAATATTTTCGATAGCCTATTATTGGTAGTTCATTAATACCATGAAAAATTAAATCATAAATGTAAATTTTAATCCAAAGAGTAACTGAAAAATAAGTTATTATTAACTGATATTTAATTAAATAAAGATCATCTAAATGAGGCAAGATATTTATAGTTAGTTACGTTATTATTAGAGTTATTGCAAGGATACAAAATAAAAATTAATTGTACTAGAGACTGCGTCACACACATATTTAAAATTTTTCTTATTTTATCCTTCTAATTAATCATAGGTATTGTTTTAATTTTCTAAGATCCATACATTAGTAGTTTTCTGGAAAGCAATGCAATGTTATTTAAATATTGTGATAATAAAAAATGGTTTAAACGAATAAATTTAAATATTACCAGACAAGAGCGTATCAGAGTATATATAAAGAGGATATCTGTACTCATTTACATCTCTTACAGATGCTGATACAAGTCAATGAAAACAAATTTAAATGAAAGTTCTAATTCAGTTTTACATAGTACTTAATGGGTTTTTAAAATCCCTGTGTAAAAAGTAAAGAGGGGAATAACTCATAAACTAAAGTTTAATATTTCGTAAACAGAACACAAAAATGAAAAAAAATGGCAAAAGAAGAACTAATTTCATTTGGAAACACTTATTTAACTCGATGGAAAAGCAGATAAAAATTGTCATCATAATTTTTTATGCATATTAATGGAAAGTTATTTTTTTACCTCTTGAACGTATTAATAGAAATATCCATATGAAGTATTTAATTAAAAATGTAATGCATCTAAGTGCAGAATGGAAAGGGAAAGTCCTGAACGGTAAATTACAATATAGTCTTTTATTTACATACACGTTTATGAATACAAAACAGAATATAAGGTTCATTTTAATATAAAGCGTATTAGTATCGCGTGCCTAGTGTGAAATCTAAAAATCCAAAGATTTTACTAGTACATTGGAACGTAAATTACAACCTAGTCATTAAATTTAAAAAAAAACAGTATCGATTCAATTAACCACCAAATAGGTATTATGGTATTATAATCGACCTTCTCAGTACAATAAATTGTTTTTAAAAATTCATGGCATAATTTGGCATAACATCTTTAACAATCCCGCTAAACTTTTCAAGACAACTTTTAAATATATATTTCCTTTTTAATTTAATCGTCTCATAAAAGGTACTTTAAAGAAAATCTAATATAGGTATTGTTATAGATATCGCCTTCTCTAACCCACATACCTAATGTTCTCCAAATAATATTGATTACTTTCTAGCTCTCTTTGCTCGCTTAATAAATACTGCTATTAAATATCTTATTATATGCTATTAATAATTGCTATTAATAAAAATAAATATAACATACCTTTGCTTGAAACTTCAAGCTGAGTTTTTATGGCATAATCGACAATTTATGCTCATCATTTCTTATGACTGGGTATTAACTTTTGGTATCGAATTGGATTTAAAGTTCTTTGGGAAATATTTGAATAAGACAAAAGTTGACCTAGATTTGAATCTAAAAAATATTTAAATATTCATGGTAACCTTGAAATTATCTTCTAAGTTTGAGTAAAATTAATACTACGAGGGTACTATACACATATAGATAGATATAAATAATTTAGTCTGAATATGTGGCCCAGTTTATTTTTCAAGAGGTAAAAAATAGTAAAATTTCTCAAAAAACTATAAAATGTGTAATTAAAAGTGTATTTAAAAACAATAAGAGTGATCGCCCTACAGCTTTCTATTAAATTTTAAATGTACTTTTATAATAATTACTTTTTTTATAGTTTTGACTTAATATTTGATTATAATTCACGCACTAATTTAATCCATGAAATTGAAAACTAATGAGATATATGAGGGTCGATATGCTTTTACGTTGTGCCAAGTTTCTACAACAATTACTTTTTTTGGGAAAACGGTGATGGATAGACTGATGAACTGAAATGTAAGTGATCTTATAAAGATACCATTTTTAGCAAATTTCTTATAACAAAATGAATATCGAGGTCAATGTGAACTCGGCAATTTTTGAAAATTTCACTACAGATTGTCGATGGACATTCTATATTTACATATAATTGTTATATATATCACAACTTTTGGTAATCAATACATATTCCAACATTTAGTGAATTGTTATGAAACTTTATCGAAAACTGAAGCCTGCCCTAGCACCCTACGACCAACAAGTTTTGAAAGATTGGTCCACAAAATAGTTTACCGTTTCACGACCACTCCCTAAGTAACAATCGTTCTGAGTTAGAAATAATATCAACAAATATGTTATAACCACTACACTTTTTGATTTTACTTAAAAGAAATATTCCGATACATTCAAAGAGAAATATGAATTTTAAGTCTCTGCCTCAAACATTTAAAAGTAGAATCATTACTATGAGTTCATTTTTCATATTTGTCGGTTTAACCTTTTAAAATATAATATAGCTGTACTAAGATTCATTCATAGCCTTTAAGTAGGATAGCTCGAAACAGACCATAATAAATATACATCCATGCTATCTACCATACAAGCTTAATATAAATTAGAAAGAAATTAATTAGTCACTTCATTACATTATAAATTTTGTCAGACTTTGTACCATATATATTTTAAGTACTTGATATTTCTTTAGTGTATTTATTTCTCAATAAAACGAAGTATTTTTGTGTATTCTTTTCACATATATGTATTTCATGTAATGGTGTCCCTATTAATAGGTCTTGTTTTCCTTTATAAGATCACTCTTTGAAAAATCGACGAATCATTATTTATGTGTGTTCGCAATAATCACCTCCAATTTTTTTCTCAACTTAGTATGAGCCATCTATTATTTTGTTACCACAAACTCGTCACAAAATGATTCTATCAGACAACCCATGTTCGAAAACCTGCACACCTGATTTGTTGGAAATAATCAAAATTATAAATTAATTTCGAATAAATTTATTAGATACTTACGGACGGGAGAATTACCCATTGGTAACGAACGGCATCCACTCACTTTTGTGTTAAACTGAAGATGATCTTTTGAAAGCCTTTTGTAAAAGTAATCCGCCTTTGTTCACATTGGCGAGATGTCTACTGAATTAGGCCCTAGGCTATGTTAATTGTTTAGCCGGGTATTATTTGGTCATGACTAATTTGATTTTTGTTAGAATAATGTGATTGGGAAGACTTTTGCAACATAAATCCATCTAATACCGGTATGCAAGGGACATCGCCGGTAAAAGCGCAGTTGAAGGTAATAATTCTTAGTTGAGTTCGCTTATCATATAACGTATCTCAGATACTCATATGTTTATACTAATTAGGATTTTTGATAGAGTTGGTGTTTAGTATTTAGATTCACATATAGAAAAAAACGCCAAAAGGCAGCATTCGAATGCGATATTGTTCTAATCGTTTATAATAAGCAGACAACTAACTGTCCCAAAATTATTTATAGAAAAGCCAGAATAATTTAAAAACAATATGTAAATTATTTTCATATCTTTTTTGTAATAATATAAATTTATTAATATTGTTTATCTTGTATCAGAAACATTAAATTCTCATTCAGTCTTCATTAAACTAGTGCTTATATTTGCGTTACCCTGAATTCATATTTTTAAGTAAATTATGTTTCACCTATGATCCAAAATATAAATAAATTAAGAACATCTTCGTAAAAGGGAGAAGTAAAGAAATTATTGAAGTAACAAGCAGGAAATTGAGGGATTCTTGATGCTAGAATGTTTATGCAGTGCAAAGCTAAATTACTCTTTGACTTCTTATCGCATAAATTTCATATTGCAATGCGCCTCCGGAAGTTAGGTCAATCAAAGCTTTGTGTTTAGAAAATTGTGTTAGAATGCACATTGAATTTTAAGGGCTTTTGTTTTCGAAAGAATGAAAAAGCGTAATTTATTAACCGTAACGGATAAACA
This sequence comes from Druceiella hillmani, assembly GCA_039881145.1. Lineage (NCBI taxonomy): Eukaryota > Metazoa > Arthropoda > Insecta > Lepidoptera > Hepialidae > Druceiella > Druceiella hillmani. The sequence continues at coordinate 18,699 of JAYKKI010000007.1, read as the reverse complement.
GAAATGAAATTTAAAGAAAAAATGCGTTATATAACAGCATTATTCAATAGCCGAGGGCGGTTAAAATTTTACACAATTTATATTTAATTTTCTTTATATCTTCACAAAAACGTAAACACGCCGCGGGCAATTTCTCTAGAGTTGTTTATAATTTATATTCCGATATTGAATATTAACGGGTTACTTCAAAGTTCTATGGTACTAGGTATTGTTCCGCACGAGCGTACTTCTATTCGAATGTTTCATACAATTATATAAAGGATATCATTTTAATGTCGATATTTTCGTGCTAAGTAACCATTGAAAAGTACCAGAGCTCACCGAAAATCAAAGTATTTAGGCATCAAATCACATCGGAAAGGATTCCACCTTATTGGATTGGTTTCAAAATTTGATTTCGACTATCACAGAAAATAATTTATTGGGAGTGTTGAAATTCATATTTACCCTTTTGTGTTGATTCCAAAGTACAATTTGAGATTGGTGATGTTTCGTTGTATATTAAATGGTTATGTGTATATATATATATATATATATATACATATATATATATATATATATATATATATATATATATATATATATGTATATATATATATATATATATATATATATGTTATACATGTGTGTGTGTGTTTATTAAATATATCCCTTTTGTGTAACTTCCAATAACACAAATTTTCTTTTAAGAAATATTTACTTCAAGAAAAAGGAGGGGTATATTTTTCAAATAATATTAGTCGTCATAAACGCTAAAGGTAGAAATAACACTCTATTTATGATATTAGTAAGTCTTTAGTTGAGTTCAGCACGTCTTTACAATTTAGGTAATCTGATTTAAGTAGTCTTTTCAAAAGAAATTGTAAATATTTTTTTTTTTCAATAAAGGAGTTTTCAAAACAACTCGTTCGACGGTTATTACTCTAAATTCTATGGTTTACCATAGCAAAATATATAGAATTCTTTCATATTTTTTAATTAAAATATATTATAGACACGGAAATATACCGAGTAAATATTAATTTTATTTTTCCAGCAACGTAGATTTATCCAGCAACGTATTTCCGCAATATATGATTTATACCAAAGGGATGACCCCCCTTCCCCTTCTTTCCGATTCATGTAATAGGTTTCTAAATTTTATCGTTATTTCATCCCATGTACTGGATACATTTGAGAACAAACTTCATAATCTATGAATTTTAATCTCATATGCAATAAAATTCTTTTGCAATGTATTTTCATAATTCTCTACAATCCAGTAAATGAAATGAATGTTTATTTTCATTAGTCTTGTTTCCACGTTTTTATCTCGCATACATGTTCCTTATTTACGATGATAAATCATATTTTACCGTAGTGTGGTCTAAGGTATATATTTCTATTTCAAACCAACATTTGTCTATTAATATGCATAATAATTTGTCCCACACATATGAAAGTTAAGTGCAAACACCTGATACTAATTAAAATACTAATATAATTTTTTACTTGTCTTCATGCAATAATCGAATAAAATGATTGCATATGGTATAGTAATGGGTATAATATAGTTTAATGTCGATATACAACCATTATAATTTTACATGTTCCCCAGTTTGGACTTGCACATTTGTGTTACATAGCATCCTTTTGTGATTATCGAATTGTTTTAGCGAATTTTAAATTTTGGCACGTTGAGAACAGTTATCTTTCTTGTGAAAATATTTAACACGTATTTAGAGCTTGATTTCATATTGAAATAATAGAATATTTACATTACTTCAGTTGTAGCAATATTATTTAATGTTGAGAAATTTATGAAGTAGTAAAGTTTATTCAACTAAACCTATAAAACATAGTAGTACGACTATGTAACCATTTTTTTAACAGTCACTTGAGTTTTGAGAAACAGTGGCACATGTTTGTAAACCGCTGTAATAAAATTTCAGAAAATATTTTCTAGAAGGAAATTAAATGTTTGTAGGAGATGTGTCGGGTAATCATCTGCCTAATAGTGACAAATTGATAAATTGGAGAAATTATTTTTCTCTAGTAATTTTAAGCTATACTTTGTAAGTTAAGTGAGTGTAACACGAATAAATAGAAGGCTTTTAACACCTTATAAACCTAATTTATTTAACCTCTTAAAGCCTAATCTTCATTTCGAAAAATAATTTTAAAATACTTTCTATTAAGAAATTCAATATTGTATTTACTTATAATAAGTTTGAAGTAACTGGATACGCACAATTAGGAAAATTTTGAACTAGAATTGAGAAATCAGTTTATCGAGCAGTTCTAGTACATATACTGTATATTCTAACGTAGTCACATTTATACGGATTTCAAACGATATGTTTATATATTTGTCTGTTGCAGTAAATTAATCTTAATTTTTTAGATACTATGAGCATAATTTTGTATGATTATAATTATGTGTTATAAAATACTATATTTTCACTAACTGCTTGCTGCGACATTTATAGAAATATATATATATATATATATATATATATATATATATATATATGTATATGTATATATATATATATGTATATATATATATATATATACATATATATACGTATACATGTTCCGCAATTCTTCCTTTGGAGCAACAAATTTTTATGACACACGCTAATGATTTATGTCCAAATTTTAGAGGTCGAAAATAAAATATTTACAACATTTTCGTTTAATTTTTTGTCGTTTGAAATATTGAAAGAGACATTATACAAGGATTTCAGAAGTATTTTTCTCAAACATTTAAGTCAGATAATTTAGAAAACATTATCGATAATAACCATGCCATTTTTCTTAGAATCCGTTCCACGTGGATATATGAAATTAACACAGTTTTTTTGACATTATAATATAGCATATTAACCCAAATATATGGCAAGTTAATATAAAAAAAATACTAAGTGAACTATGCCAAACTGTACTATGAACATTTTAGAAGCCAATTAAATTATGAACAAAAAATTAATTCTTTTTCCCTCCGATGAATAAAATAAAAGAGCACATTTTAATAATCATGATGCTATTTTTGAGAATATTATGTATCTTTTTAAAGATCTCTATCTTTTTAAAGTTTTCATGAAAATAACCAGGAAAAATCAAAATTTTGAAAAACTTAATTTCACTCGAAGTCAACCAAGATTTTACCGAAAAGCTCTAACAATGGTTATAATTTCAATCGTTTTTGAAAAATTTATGATTCTATTCTGCATATGAAAAATAAATAGATAAAAAAACTTATTTAATAGAAATACTATGTGGCCTTACAATATATATGTACTGAAGTACATATAGATCCCACGTAGCACAAATGCTTCCAACACTTAGCGAGATTTTAAGTCTATTATATAAACCAATACAAAATATAAAATTGTTTATATAAATATGCAAAACATATAATAGAAACACCAATTTTTTTTTCATTTTATGATCCTTTTTAGTTTAGAAAATGAATGAGATCGGTATCTGAAAATTGAAATTTTAATATCCATACTAATAATTTTCGTCGGAATTTTATTACTATTTTTATCTATTTTAAGTCTAGCCCCGAATAACATAAAATTATTACAATTATTTTAAGAAAGTAAATGTTTAATTTCCGTGTCTACTCTCTATAAAGAAAGGGGTAATTTCATGGTATATAAATCAATTCACATGCCATATAGATGGAATTATAAAATATTGCAACAGTATTTCCAAAACGAATATAATCGTGTGCAACAAAATTCCTAGGTTATGGTTATATATGGTTATGGTTACTTATGGTTATGGTCTTGCCTTAAATGAAAATGATAATTTTTTTCACTTTTAAACACGGTTCAGAATTAAAATGAATAAAATTATCAATAAAAATGTTTAAATAATTGTCCTCACTTACAAAATTTTGGTGCAAATTATTACTATGTAACGGTTTAAATTGATAAATTCGACGCTATCACGAAAAAGTATCTGTAAAATATATACTGCGATAACTTTCACGTTAAATGATGGTCATTATCACTGCATATGTTAACTTAATTGATCACATATAATTAGATTTAATATAACAAAATAAAACTATCGCAGTAACTTCACTTCCCCCATATGGACAAAAGAGCATATATTGATAATTTTTTTAACAGTTTTTTTTTAATATTATAGAAGTTGGTATTCATTGATTATATCAATTTAATTATATATCAAATAAATACATGTAAGTTTCGGATCCGGTACATGAAAAAAATTCTTTTTGATAAATATACACATAATAGTCCCCCATATGCTTTATTTATCTCATGAAGGTACTAATTGTCTTACAAGAAATATAAGATAACGAATTGTTTCCTAATTTAGAATATGATGGGATATACGATAAGAAGTGTATTTTTTTTCCTTTTATGTATATTTATTCATTTATCTATTTTTAACCCGTTGAATCATGTATTATGATATTTATTTAAAATTAAATGGCGGTTTACTTGTTCCTGTACCTTAAAAATGCCTAAAATTTTGGCTTAATTCTATTTTATGTTACATATAAAATATTTTAATATAATTAAATCAACTCATCTGCTGCATTCATTATAAGTTCCAAAAGTTATACTTGAACAAAATTAGCAATAAAAATCGAAAAGCGGAGAAAATATTTTCAATAATTTATTTTTACGTTAAATATAAATAGATATGATAGTTCTTACGAAGGTAACCAGCACTGCGCTTAGAACTTAGCCTTAAAAAAATAAAATTCTAATACCATATTCTTTGTCCGGTTTTTATTTAAAAAAATATTAACCAAATATATGTACATATATATATACAAAATATGTATGTATATATATATATATATATATATATATATACATATGCGTGTATGTCTGTATGTGTATGCGTCTCCTAATTATTTATGCGTACAACGTAGATAAAATTATGGGCACAATGCATGAAGCCATTTGTTTTATTGATGACTATTTTTTCCACAACTTCACTCGCATAGCATTTTTGTCTTAACATAATGTAGACTTTTTTCTTCAGTAATAATATTTGTACCTTAACCGTAAAGCTCAAGAATTATTTACGTAAGTACCTTGACCATAAATTTTCAAGGCTTTGTCAGAATGAAATTAAATGGAGACGAAAATGTCTTTCTAAAAAAATTATATAAACCAATACAAAATATAAAATTGTTTATATAAATATGCAAAATATATAATAGAAACACCAATTTTTTTTTCATTTTATGATCCTTTTTAGTTTAGAAAATGAATGAGATCGGTATCTGAAAATTGAAATTTTAATATCCATACTAATAATTTTCGTCGGAATTTTATTACTATTTTTATCTATATACCATTATTTTTAGCTAAGGCTTTAAACCATATTCTTCATAAATTTTGGAGATTACCTGTCTCTATTTCATATAAAATACCATGTAAGTAAAACTTGCAATACGATCACTTACTCCATTTTTTTTGTCTAGTAATTTTAGCCTATTTAGAAATTTATTATTAAAATATAATCACAATCAGTGTTTATTCACGCGGGAGTGCTGACTAAAAATTTACTTTTTGATGCTTTTACTTACATATATTTTTTTTATTTGTTCACAATCAATGAAAAAACTATATAGGTCTACATATTTATTTTATTTTCAAACCGTAATCTTATATGATCATATTAGAATTTTCATTAATTCCTAAAACGAACATGACTCAAAAATTAAATTTACTAATATAAATATAACTAATATACTGATTTTGTACTTTATTTTATTTATGGCTAATCAATTTCGCACTGAGCTTTATACCTATAAGTTTTAGAATGGGTAATAGAACAAAATATGTTTAATTCATTGCACTAGTGAAAGAAAAAATTAACAAACATTTTGTGAGAAAACATTTTTCGGTTAATTGCAAACATTACTGAAACGCTTTGAGTAGAATATCTGTGTAAATTTATAATAATTTATTGTTGCACGTGTAAATTGAGTGATTCTGCGCGGGTTCATGCGCATATATTCAATCTATTTAGATTAAATTCAGCATAAAGGTTATGGATATACCAAGTAAACACTATTAACAATTTATTATTTACTTCTACCACTACTGTTTACATAGCTCCATAAACAAAATTAATTCTAAACTCACTACTTTTAAAACTTAATTTCATAATTCACTACTAGACGGCGACATTAATTTTAAATTTAATACATGTTTTTAATTCAGTAATTTTAGTAAATGCATTTTGTTATTTAATAGCTGCAATGTAATCGCCATGAACCATTTTCCCACACATTCTCCTGGATTCATCGTAGAAGGAAAAACATTTTGGATCTAGAAATTTGAACCTACTATTGGAATAAATTTTATATTTATACCTGGTCTAAGTTCATATAAGTTACTCGCAAATTTTGATACTATAGGTGTCGTGTCGCTGATATATAGATGCGAACTCTCATGTCGTATATTAGACACTGTGCAATATTAGTTTTGATTGAATAAAATATTTTCATTTAATTTAAACTACAGAAATTTTCTTCATTATTATAATACGAAATGATTATGAGGTCAGACCCGCGTGAGTGACATACAAAGAGCAGTAAAATAGAATTGAAAATTTAACAAGAGGTACACATGCTATTTAAAACCTAAAATAGAATTTGGAAAAACAATGAACCTCGAAAAGTTCGGTGAAACGAATTTTAATCAATGGAAATTCCAAGTGTACTTAGAATGCGCTCTTCATACGAGGTATCAGAAACAAATGCGACTCAGTGAAATAAAGAGGATAGAGTAGCAATGCATATAATGACATCAGATATGGATCTAAAATAAGTAGCACTCATCGAAAATTGCGAAAAAGCGCTTGAGGTGATGACTAATCTTGAATCTATGAACAAAAATCCAAGATGACTAAAACGATGTTAAATGAACGTTTTTATCAATATAAAAGATAGTGACATGCGCGTCTTTTCAAAGCAAAAATTTATACAATTTAGAAGTGAAATCAATTCAAAATCCTTCGTGCAATTTCCAAAGTTGCCATGTTTTAAACATGGCATAAACATTTGGAACAGTCGAGTATCAAAGAAATATAGAAAATGTGCAAAGAGAATGTAATTACTAATGTGGACTTGTCGATTTATGACAAGTGCACATGTGAGGGCTGTGCTTGTGGCAAGCATGCCCGTCACCCGTTTGAGAAATCAAAGAAGAGACCATTGCAATCAGGTGATGTTATTTACAGTGAAGTTTTGTAGACCATTCAACGTACCATCTACACAAGATAACGAATACTTTATTTTAAATAGGCTGCTGCAAGTTTTGGATAAGTGTACTTTGTAAAAAAAAATTTTGATATATAACGCAAAGATTAAAAATTATTTTTATGTGGTGTACACATATTACATACTGGCAACGGATAAGAATATACGAGCATAGCTTTAAAGAATATCTAGATAATAAGGATATTTCTTATGAACTTACTGTCTCTTATACGCCCCAACACAATGTCCAGGCTGAAAGACAATGTCATCAGTGGAAAGTGCTCGATCCACGCTTCATGCCCGTGGCGTATCACTCAGTATATGGGCAGAAGCAGTTAATTGGCTGTATATTAAGTGAATCGTACGTCTTCTAGCCAGACACCAAACATTACATCAATAGAACTCTGGAGTGGTGTAAAACCTAATTTAGATCACGTCAGGCTTTGTGAGTGCGAAGGTTATGGCCATGTGCCAGACCACCTGCAAAAGAAACTTGATTCTAAAAGGTGTAAGAGGACGTTAGTGTGCTCTAATAATATATACTAACTACAAAATATTTAATTTATTGACGAAAGAATAACAGTATCAAGAAATGTTATTTTCAATCAACAGAAAAATCCCGAATTAAGAAGGAATCAAGCTCAGATTTTTATATATGATGATGATGATAAAAAGATCAAAAAGTTGAAGAGGAGATAAACAACACTGAGAGGAATATGAGTGATCAAGACTGTGAAAGCAATGTCAGCATACATACCGCTATCGATGAAAATGATGAGACCTATAACTTTCAAATCATCCTTCAAACCTACAAAATCAATTCAAATTGTCTTGTGATAGGTGAAAAATCTTGTGATAGGTGAAAATATAGATTGTAATAAAATATTTTTACCTATCACAAGGAATAAGTCAATAAGGATACTGTTATCTGTCTCCCCTGAATTTAACTGGAATATAAGGCAATTAGATGTACAATCAGCCTTCTTTTATGAAAACTTAGAAGAGATATTTTATAAAAATTCCAGATGGTGTTAAAACACCTGCAAATAAAATATATAAATTGAATAAATCTGTATACGGCTTGAAAGAAGCATCTCGTTGTTGAAACAAGAAATTTACTAATTATTTATTAAAATATGATTTTTTTTCAGTCACAACAAGACTATATTGTAATTTTCATGGCATTAAAGCTTTTTTTAATTTTATATATTGACAATGCTTTGATTATGTCTCAGTCACATATAATATTAGATGAAATTGCCACTTATTTAAATCAAGGATTGAGTATCAAAAAGTTGAATTCAAATTGCTTTGACGAGTTAGAAATTTTTTAATAATGGTTAGAAACACATAATTTTTCTATCAGTCAAAAACAATATATTGAACACATAAGAACTTAATTTAATAACAGTACAGCATAAATCTGTACTACACCTGTTGATGTAAATGTTCAAATAATGAGCAGAATAAGAAATTATCAAGATCATGAAAATTTTACTGAATATTCGCACTCAAGTTTTGTTGGATACAAGAAAATCGATCACTGATTATATTTTATATTGAATGATGGTCCTATATCTAGGGCCAGTCAAGAACAATATTATATTGTCTCACATTGCATCTACATCAAGAACTGAGGCTGAATTTATGGGTGGACGTGAAGCTACCAAGAACCTTTTATGGTTAAGACAGTTTTTCAAAGAAATTTATATTAGTCGAAAGTGCACAAATCTATGTGTTGATGATCAGAATAATATTAAATTAATAAATAATCCAGTTTACCGCAAAAAGACAAACACATTTATGTTAAATTCAATTTTATTAGAAGGTAGAGTAAAAGTTAATTGCTGTTAAGTATGTGCAAAGTTGATATTATTTTAGATGATATTTTTACTAAGGGTCTACCTGCTTATTTGAGAATATAAGATATGTAATATTGTCTGTTACGTAGTTTACATACAGTTTTTTTTACTAAAGCATTGAACATATTTGGCGTTAATTTTGTGGAAATTCATTATTCCAATTAAATGAAACTACGTGATGTAGTATTATTTCTTTCCTTAAGTTCTTTACCACGACCTAGGTTTCGTTGTATTACAACATCTTTAGGTGGGCTATTAGCAAAGATTGTAATACAACGAATCTTTGGTGGTGGTAAAGAACTTAAAGAAAGTAGAAATAATACTACATCACGTAGTTACATTTAATTGTTTACTGAAATAAAAAAAATTCTTTGTCATATAAAATTATGTGGGAGTATTGGATTAAATTTTATATTTTACTTGCCTATTTCTATATTTGTCTGTGCTTAAGCAAAATAAAAAAAATAAATTTGTTACGAATTGAGAACGCAACCACAATAACTTTCATGGTATTTCGAAACGTATGTTTTATTGCTTATGTATTTTGGTACAGAAGAGTGATGTTATTGAGAGATATCATAACAACTACGATGGAATCTTCACGTAGAATGGATGACTATGTGAATAAAATAATGTCGACTGCACATAAGCTGCGGAATATCAAGTTTGGCATTAATTGCGAATGGCTTGGGACACTGACGTTGGCTGGTTTACCTGAAACTTACAAAGCGATGATAAAAGGTTTGGAGAGCTCAGGTATCATGATCAACGTAGATTCAATTAAAACGAAACTCCTACAGGAAGTTCAATGCTCCGACAGCTCAGCGTTCTTCATAGAAAAAAGAGCCGCTCAATGGAATCAAAACGTAATAAAAGCCAATAAAAGGTCTCGATGTTTTACCTGCGAAAAGCATGTACATTATGCTAAGAGTTTTGAAAAAGAGGAATTTAAAGAAGAAAGAAACAATTAAAAGTTTTCTTGTAGCATTTTCAACATTTTATCAGCAGGTAATGAATCCAGATGTATAGAATGTACACTTCAGTGCCTTCATGCATATGCATAGAAGTGATTGGATGTATTATGTAACTAGTCCACCGATACCCACCACAACTATTGCCAATAAGACACCGTTAGATGTTGAAAGTATGGGAAAAATTATAAGTTAATAGTATCGAAGTTAATAGTAATAATTTATTAGTTAATGGTAACGATGATAATAAAATTCAAGTAAGACAAGTTATGTATTGTGAATCTACCACGGAATAAAGAATACTTGATCAAAATGCAAAAAAAATGAAGAGTACATATGTTGTGTTTTCAGAAAATGTTCAAAAATATGATCAAAATAAATACGTACCTTGTGTATCACAGTCCTAAAATGCAGTTAACTAAAAAAACGTGCAAGTAACAATAGAACACAATACTTCTTCAAGTAGTGACTATTAGTCTGGCAAAATTCCATCGTATTTTACGTACCAGTGTCTTCAATTGACACAGAGACACCAACGCATATTATAAATTTGCGCAGAAGCAGAGCTGTGCAATATGCAGAGGAGGATGATCACGATGTAAGTTACTTTTGACAAATATTTGATTTCAATGATCCTCAGTCTTTAGATGGAGCTCTTTCATCAACTCATGCATACCAGTGGAAGACTGCTATGCAAAAAGAATACGACTCGTTGATTAAAAACAAAACTTGGTCGTTGGTAAATTTGCCATTAGGTGAAAGAGCCTTACCGTGTATTAAATGGACGCAATAAATGCGTTTCTACAGGGTCACATAGACACTGAGATTTACATGGAACAAGCTGAATGTTACAAAGAAATTACTCAGATGTGTTACTTGCATAAATCAATCTATGGATTAAAGCAAGCAAGCCGTCAGTGGAATCTTAAATTCAACAATATTTTACTAAAAATTGGATTCGAAAGATCTAAAATTGATCCATGTGTTTACTATTCAGTAAATAAATCAATCATGATATTAATTTTAGTATGGGTAGATGACTTCCTGATCTTTGCAAATAATAAGAACAAACTCAGAAAATTTAAGAAAAATGAAGAAAAGAATATAGAACGAAAGCTATGGATTAAGTGAAACAATGCATTGGCATAGATATAAATCGAAATTCTGAAGCAGGTGTGATTATGATAGATCAATAAAAATACATCTACTTAGTAATGAGTGGATTTGGTATGTCTGAATGCAATCCAGTTAATACTCCGACATAGGTAAACGCAAAATTTAACAAGGATCCTTAAGACAAAATTGATCATATTCAATACAGGGAAGCAGTGGGTTGTCTTGTATATCTGGCAGATATTACGCGCCCTGATATCACCTATACAGTCATTAAGTTAAGTCAATTCTGTAATAATCCAGGAAATCAGCGCAGGCTTGGAAAAAAAGAGTGACGAGATATCTCCAAGGAACCGAGAGCCTAAAACTACGTTATTTCAAAGAAGACTAAATAAATTACTGGTTATTGTGATTTTGACTGGGACAGTGATTTATTGGACAGAAGATCGCGCACGGTTTACACCTTTTCCTTTTAGAATGCGGCTATATATTAGAATTCCACCAAACGACCAACCGTAGCGCTCTCTACTGCAGAAGCTGAATACATGGAGACGGCGTCAGCGACTCAGGCTCTGGGGCTTCAAAACCTACAAGGTTGACTTGGCCAAGACATGGACGGTGTGTTAACCATCTAATGTGACAACCAAAATGCAATCAAAGAGTACTAGGTTCACTACACTTGTAAAACACTTGTAGTGTATAAATAAGTTGGATCTGCGTTCTGAAGGTAGTGTTAGGAATTGTGAACTCAGCCAAATCAATTGTCGCGGTATTTCGGAACTCATGTTCTATAGTTTATGTTGTTGGTATACTAGTTTTTGTTCTCTCTGTTAGCGTGTGTGACGTGTCGAAATATACGTACGAAATTTTCTATAAAAAACCATTCGGTAATTATTCTCCCTTCATTGCGTTTAATATCTCAGTTATTTAGTGATGGAAACGACATATTAATATTCAAACACTCAATGTATACTGATAAAGAATTAAATGGACATATTTTTATATCCTTTGGGAGATATTTCCCAAAATGCGACGTCATCTCTCCTTTGTAATTTGGGCAATACCTACAAATACCGCGCTTGTATCTCTGTTATTTATTGAACAGAATATTTTGAACCAACCCAACGGGAGATACATTTTTTGAAATCTGCGTTAGAATAGCTCGCATTTTTCTTCGCACTATAACTAGTTACGACTCAACGTATTATCAGCAGATATGTTGAGAGATATATTTATGGCTATTCGAACTAAACGTGGCTTTTATTTCAATAAGTTTTGTATCAAGACCTTACGTGTAAGTCGCACAGTGTTTTGATACTTTACGTATTTCCTGTTATACTACGCACATTCGGGTGTGACTAAACTAAAACCATTTTGAATGAAACGTCTCTTGAAATAAGTGTTTTTGACTAAACTTGATTTGTGTTATGTTTTATTTATTGATATTATCACAAAACATTGATATTAGACCAATATCTAAGAAGTAAACTGATACAGTACTAAAAATATTAGGTACATTTTCAATAATTATAAAATATATACTTATATAAATGGTGTATTTATGAGTTGTGCATTCCCATTTCCGTTTCTATAAGTTTTATATCTTTTTATTCTTCCTTACCTCGAGAAATCAATAACATGTCACAAAATCATGGATTTGATATATCAAGCAAAACATTTCATATGAACTTATATATTTTTCCTTAATAAAAATGGAACATTATTTTATACAAATTTCTTAAAAATTATCTATTTCATAGAAATAAGTATTAGCTCTCAAATATGAAGTATTTGGAACAGTTTCAAAAAAGTCATAATGGTTATTTGAAAACTTTTCTTATGTTTGATTAAATTCTATCTAATAGAAAGCTATTTAATTTTTAGTAGAGGCTTAAATTATTCCTTTTAGGCATTACCAAATCTTAAAACGTTACCGTATAAACGCTCAAAATGCGTATGTGTATATGCCATAGGTGTTTGTATATGTGTATATTTACATACATTTTCACGACCAATATGTCTTCGCACACATCATAAAATTAAAATTAGTACCGTAGTCCAAAAGTGATTGAATTTTGAGCCGAGTTGGTTTTAAAATCTGTCTGCGTTTATTAGTTTCGTGGTTAAAGTGCAAATATTTGGATAGAAAATATTAAATTACAAATAATTTTAAATGCTGCACATGAACTTGCGGCACATGTTAAAAGTAGTATTTTAAATATATGCCTGTTCTAAATAGTTTTCCTTATATGGTGGTTTACAATTAATAATTAAAGTCTAAAATCTATTCAGATGATATGTAAGTATAAATTTTAAAGTAATTATGAGAATTAACTTGTATACTTAACTGCATATAAAAATGAGTCTCATAAACCTCAGAAGTTCGTAACTCACAAACATTGCTCTGAGCTTTAAATTGCCACGTGCCTTTCTAAAATGAAACGAAGAATTAATTTCAAACAATATTTTCGGCTGAAATTCTTAAATGTTATGCTCAATAGAAAAAATTA